>JAVJIX010000204.1:1002500-1202500 GCA_036785185.1 Paratrypauchen microcephalus | reverse complement strand
TTGACTCAAACGAAATCGTAGACTAAGACATCGGGCTTCTATGATTTGAAAAGTGCTAAGGCAATTTGGAGCCCGCACGGGGCATATTACATGCTTGGGGAATATATTATATGCCCTGAGCTATGGCTAGAAGTCGCGCTAGGCTAACCGCAAATCTAAAACATCTCTGGAAGTGCTTCATATGACACCAAAGTGCTATGGGTGAGTAAAACAACTTGTTTTATTACCGAAATAAGGCTCAGATTGCAAAAAAAAACATTACTTTTCCTTTAATTACAGGTGGTTTTGAAATTCAAAAATATGTAGAAAAACAGACATTCTGACTTCTCCACAGATCTGACTGGTCAGATCTGGTTTGGTCTCCATGAAGATAGAAAGGCTTAATGCCATACTGTGAAACATTCCAGACAAAGCAATAACATCTCCATGGAGAAAAGCATTTGACCGACCCTCCACCAGAAAAGTGACACAATGCACCTTTAATATGTTGTTTTTAGTGAATTTTGCATTTTCAAAACAGAAAAAGGTAACATGGTGATCCCTCTTTAAGCAAACACATGAATTCCAGTTTCCCATAAAACGGTTAACTGTTAAAATCCTCCATTTTGAATATTTCTTATGATTTTTCCAGAGACACTGAGCAGAACGGGGAGTGGGAGTTCAGATCTGTGACCAAGAGAAGTTCAGTGATACCCTGCACTTTTCAAACTGATATACAGTGTACTGATCTATGAGGCTCACAGGACACACACACACACACACACACACACACACACACACACACACACACACACACACACACACACACTCTCTCTCATTCTCCCTCCTTTCTCACACACTCTCACGTTCCTTCCCTTCCCCCAGATGGAGACGGGCTTCTGAAAAAGTTATATTTTCTTTGTGGAGCCCCTCTCTGTATCTTTCTCCTTATCTCTCTCTGTTTCTCTGTCACATGCACACACACACACACACACACACACACACACACACACACACACACACACACACACACACACACACACACACACACGCTAAAATACATAAAACTGTAGTAGAACAGAGTAAAATATGAGGCTGAATCCTTGTGTTATTGTGTGTTATTGTGTAATTTGCCTCTGTGGCTCATTTGACCTTTTCCAGTCCTGCAGGTCGTGCTCCGTCTGCAGCAGCGGTGGGCACAAGCCTAGGGGGGTGACACAGGGTCACCCAGGACAGAGGGAGAAGGCAGCACAGTGAACCTAAGTTGAGGCACAGGAGGAGGAAAAAGAGACATAGTAATGGGAAAAGGCAGAAGCAGGAGGAGCAGAGTGAGGCATGGCAAAACCAAGAAGTCTGTAGTGGTTTGTGTGTGTGTGTGTGTGTGTGTGTGCGCGCGCGTGTGTGTGTGTGCGTGTATGTGAGAGCGAGTGAGAGATCGAGAGAAAGTGAGTGAGTGAGAGAGAGAAAGTGAGTGAGTGAGTGAGAATGAGTGAGAGATAGAGAGAAAGTGAGTGAGAGAGAAAGTGAGTGAGAGTGAGTGAGTGAGAGATAGTGAGTGATAGAGAGAGAGTGAATGAGTGAGTGAGAAAGTGAGAGAGACAGAGAGATAAAGAGAGTGAGTGAGAGTGAGAAAGTGAGAGATAGAGAGAGAGCGAGTCAATGATTGATAGAGGGAGTGAGTGAGTGAGAGAGTGAGTGAGTGAGAAAGTGAGATAGATATATATATAGAGTAAGTGAGAGACAGAGAGAGTGTGTGAAAGAGTAAGTGAGAGAGTAAGTAAGAGTGAGTGAGTGAGAAAGTTAGAGAGAGAGAGAGAGAGAGAGAGAGAGAGAGAGAGATTGAGCGAGTGAGAGTGAGTGAGAGTGAGTGATAGAGAGAGTGAGTGAGTGAGTGAGTGAGTAAGAAAGTGAGAGCAAGAGAGAGTGATAGAGAGAGTGAGTGAGAGTAGTTGAGAGATAGAAAGAGAGTGAGTCAGTGAGTGAGTGATAGAGAGAGTGAGAAAGTGAGAGAGAGAGAGAGATAGATAGAGAGAGAGTGAGTGAGAGTGAGTAAGTGAGAGAGAAAGTGAGAGATAGAAAGAGTGAGTGAGAGAGTGATAGAGAGAGAGTGAGTGAGTGAGAAAGTGAGAGAGTGAGTGAGTGAGTACTACCACTACTACTACTACTACTACTAACAATAATAATAATAATAATAATAATAATAAATGCATAGACTTTCAGTTGGAAAAACGTAGAGTGGAACATACAAATACATACTCTCAAATGTAGTGAAGTAAAAGTAAAAAGTACCCACTTTCAAATGTACTTAAGTGTACATTTGAGGTATCTGTACCTTACAGTACCTAAGTATAGTACTTTACTTGTTTAACTTTGTTACGTTCAGACCACTGCTGTGTACGTGCTTCAGCACAGCTGAGAGACACTCAGGAGAACGGCTTTATTATGAAATCAGTGTCCTGATTCAAGATCATCAGGTCTTTGATAAGAATCTTGCAGCTATTTTGAGGTCAAGTTTAGGTTGTGGCAAACGTCTTAATATGGGACAGAAAGTCTTCACTAGCAAGAACCACGTCATAACAAGGGAATACAATTAAGATGTTTATTGACGATGTGATGGCTGGGAGGGGAGTCAGGACGGGGGCGCTGTTTCAGGTGGTCAGCCAGGCCAATTCAGGAGCCCATCTTTGTAGACGATGAGGTCTTCAGGCTGAAGGACGAACGAGAGACACGAGGTGGGAGGGGGTCGAGGGAGTGGAAACAGTTTTGGACGGTTTTGTCGGGATAGGCCTGGATAAACAGGGCTTCTGGGTAACTGAAGGTGTGCTTGAGCTGAGCTGTAGTTGGCTGGACAGGAGCAGGGGGAGCTTGAGGCGTGGTCCTGCTCCTGAATCGTAGAAGACAACAGAACACAAGACAATTAAATAGAATACATTTTGTTGTCCACCATGAATGCACTTAAAAATGAGTTGTGTATAGAAACAAATGCAATTCATAGTTGTCTCCAGTGTAGAGGTAAGATCTTAAGCCCGAGCCCGAGCCCGACCTGACCCGACCCGAAATTCGGGTCGGGTTCGGGCCTAAAATGTCAATCATTGCTTCGGGTCGGGCTCGGGCCGGGCTTCTCTCTCGCTGACTTTTTTTTAAAATAAATATATGTTTATAAAAATGTATAATAAAACGATGTGTGGATACTAAACTAAGGAATACTTGTTTTAAAATAAATAATTTGGATAAAACAGAGAAGGCGCTGTAAGGTAATTGCTATTTAACTATTAAACAGGAGCCGCTCTTAATAATCTTCCCCTCCGCAAGTCCCGCATCTATTTTGACCTGGTATCCCCAATATGGAGGAGCAAGAAGTTAAGGATAAACTAAAGACAGGAGAAGTGAAAAGACAAACACGCACCGGTAAGAGTGAGGTGTGGAAAAGCTTCAAATTGATTGTTGAAAATGCTACAGAAACTTGCGTTGGCTTCGCTGAATGTAGTCAATGTGGCGCTTTGCTTTCATACGAGAGAAAAAAGACTGGCACCTCGACGTTCCCTCTGCGCACCTGTGCAGTTGCGCACTGCTCACACATTCTCAGCGCACAAGAAAACCTATGCAGCGCAGGGATGAAAGAGTTCCGCTTTTTTTTCAGCCGCGGGGTCATCTGAATACGGGGGAATCGTCCAGTATTCAGAAACAAAAGTATGTGTCTCGTATTAAACTTCTACCGGTGGGGGGGCATGTCGGATGTCGCGCACAGGGTTCCAAGGAGCGCTCAGGGAGTTAGTGTGTTTGCTCAGACACATAAAACATTAGGAGGAACATTCGACGCTGAGCAGGCATTTAAACAGCTGTACTAGCAAAACTGATGATCGTCAAACATCTATATTATCATTTGTTTCAAAAAAAACGCCCCTCACAAATAAAATATGAAATTTCGGGTTTGCTTCGGGCTCGGGCCTGCAAATCAAGTTAATTGGTCGGGCTCGGGCCGGGTCGGGCTTTAATACCCGCGGGCCGAGCCGGGTCGGGCTGGATTTTTTAGGCCCGATCTTACCTCTACTCCAGTGTACCTGTATAATGTACATCATGGATATAAACCTCCTCTTCCTCCGCTCCTCCTCCGCTCCTCCTCTCCACAGCCCCCAGTTTAAAGTTCCACTCACTGTAAGAAAAACAAACAAATAAATGTTCTGTACTTCAACAATTCAAGACTGTAAATTTATATAAAAACTTACCTGTACTGTGTGTTCTTTGTTTGTCACTTTCCCATCCTCCTCTCTTTCTGCAGGATCATGTCCGGATCGTCACCCTTAACAGCAAGACTCCAGCTCCTCTTCTGTTCCTGAGACACAAAGAGAAAAAGGATCAGTTCTTAAAAATAAAAGGAGCACTTGTGTCTGTGGCTCACTTGACCTTTTCCACAGCTTCCAGTCCTGCTTCCAGTCCAGGCGTAGGGCACACAGCAGCAGCGGCGGGCACAGTGTGTGTGTGTGTGTGTGTGTGTGTGTGTGTGTGTGTGTGTGTGTGTGTGTGTGTATGTGTGTGTGTGTGTGTGTGCGTGCGCGCGGCCAGATCCCTGGCCTCTAGTCCAGGGATCCGCTCAAGTCCTGGGAGAGTCTCGAGTCCTGGGATGTGCCCGAGTCCTGGGATGGTCTTTAGGCCAGGGATCTGCTCAAGTCCAGGAATCTGCTCGAGTTCTGGGATCACCTCAAGGCCTGGCATCTCCTCAATTCCAGGGATCTCATCAAGTGCTGGGATCTCCTTGGGTCCTGGGATATTCTCGAGTTCAGGGGTCTCCTGAAGAGCAGGGGGCTTGGCAGGAGCAGAATGAGTGAGATCCACAGGTTGTGGTTCACACTGTCCTTCAGAGGAGATCAGGTCTGATGTCACATTGAAGGTGGACACGTCTGCCCTGGGTTCCCCTGTTGGTTCCTCCGAGGTTTCTTGGCTGATTTCCTTAGGAAGAGGAAGAGCAGAGGCAGCAGACTCCAGGTCTGTGCCGGGGTCTTCAGGCTCCTCGGGTTCAGGACTGAAGAGAGTGCAGATCTCATCTACAATGATGTCAGTAATGTCCTCCAGCAGGATGAGAGAGAAGGAGTCCATAAGCTCCTCCAGCTCATCCTGGGGAAACACTTCATGTGTACTCTTTATAATCTTCAGAACCATTTGGTCCCGAAGACTGTCCGAAAACTCCACTCTCTGGAGCATGTTTCCCAGATCTTCAGAGACACTATCCAGGACACGATGAGTCAGTCCAATGGCTGGGATGCTGAGCTCAGATGATGGCATACTGAACAAATCAGCATCGACTGGAGGCTGCCACAGGCTGTGGAACACCTTTGGGACAACCGCCAGGACCACATCTCTGGGCTGGAGCAGGCAGGGACAGTCCTCTTTCTGCTCAGACAAGGAGTCTGCAAACTCCTCAGCCAGGCCGAGGATCTTTGAGGCTCTGGGGAGACAAAGTCACATGAGCTGAACATTCATTTCAAACAGACATGGTAAAGAACAGTGTGTGTGACCTACAGAAAGTTTTCAGGGATGATTTCAGGAGACATGAGGAGTCTCCTTGCCTCAAACACAGCGTCATTCATTTTGAGCTGGTTCATAACGTCCCAAGTCTGCAACAGAGAGAACAATCAGCATTAGTGCCCAGGACTGTCACAGGACCAGACTTAAAGACTTCACAGAGGATTGAACATCTTACCAAATTCAGAAGAGGTCCGGCTTCCTCTTCGTCTTTCCCCTCCATTTCAAACTCCCACATTTTCACACGGATGGAGCTGTTGGCCCATGCCTGCACTGCCCTGGTCATGTGGTCAGTGGTGACTGCAGAGGACAGCAGGCCCTCCTGCTGCTTCCTCAGCAGGTGCAGGACCATAGCAACCTGAGGGACAAACACACACGAGTGTTCACTGGTCCACTTTATTCTGTTAAATATGCCCAGGGCTGGTGCTACCAATCTGGGTGCCCTAAGCATAAATGCTTTGTGCTTTTTTGTGCTCAACTCATAAATGACTGTTTCTTCTGTGTTTTGTATATGACATGGTTACTGTTGCTATGCAAGAATAGGTGACTGCTTATAACTGTTTATTTTTAAAATGAGGCATATGGGACATGCAGTAGACCGTTAAACACCATTTTAAAACTTAACTTTAAAACTGTTCATTGTTCAAGTGAATTGAAGTGCATTTTTGCAGGTCATTTTAAGTATAGATGTGAACACTGAACACTAAGCACAAATACTTTGTGCTTTTGTGTGATCTTTTTGGCGGTGCCCCCACAAGCACTTGGTTCCCCACGCGCTGTGCGTAATGTGAGTGTGCAGATCGAATACTGAATATGCAAAAAGAAATTCATGCTTACGGTGACTTTATATGAGGGCAGGTGCCAGCAGAACTGAAGAGCTTTCCTCCAGATCGGGGTGATGAAGAGCACCTGTTGAAAACACACATTTAGCCTTACTTTCCTCTGCCAGTTTAGCTTATTTTGGTTTGAAATATGTCCTATAAAAACTTACCCTGATTGGTCGATAGAGGCCCTTGATTTGGGAAAGAGACTCCAAACTCTTTATTGGGGCAAAAGACTCCATCCCAAAAGCAGTGAAATAGCAATGAAAATTGCTGTTATTGATATTATTGATATTATTGATATTATTGATATTATTGATATTGTAGAGAGACGTCAGGTGTGCGCACACGACTGAGATCAACTGTTTCTTCTGCGCGTTTTGTTTATATATGACACAGCATGGTTACTGTTGCTACGCAAGAACAAGAGAGATGATTGGTGGATTTCAGATTCTACCGACCAATAGGAATGCACAATAGGTGCTGTTTATTTTTAAAATCGGCTATTAGGCATATGGGACATGTATAATACCCACACTAGACAGGAGACAGCGATGCAAGAAGAGGTGACTGCTTATAACTGTTTATTTTCAAAATTAGGCATATGCGACATGCAGTAAAACGCCATTTTAAAACTGAACTTTAAACCTGTTCATTGTTCAAGTGAACTGAAGTGCATTTTTACAGGTCATTTTTAAGTACAGATGTGAACACTGTGAACACACTGCACTGTGCATGAAGAGATCATTATAACATTTTAGAACATGTATTATGTCCACTTTCTCTACACAGCTGTAGGTAGTGGTGGTAACATTTTAAAATAAGGTTCCCACTAAATTTTCTAAATTTATCCAAGATGTTTGAGGTGGCGCTACTGAGACATCTTTCCATATATTTTCTTGGGGTCATCACTCAGAATTAGAGCTCACTGAGTTTTAATTTTTTGACACCAGTCACTGGTATTCTTGTTTACTTTACTTGGCTTTAATGATTTCCGATTCTCTGGATGTGGTTTTAATGCACCTGCAGTCCATATATACTGTTACAAAAGTACTCTGTGGGACTTATTAACACGTTGGTTTGTTGATGCGTCACTTAAAATAAAAAGTTATACTTTCATAGTATGATTATTCATGGTTACAGAAGTAGTCCATACTTGAGATTAGGGAACTGGAACCCCACTTTATAAACTTTATAGTGATGAAGCTTTTGTAAATGTATTTATTAACCCACCTTTTGTTCTAATCCAATGAAGCATGTTTATTAAGGGTTTGAATAAAACCCATGAATCGCTTGTTTGTTGATAAAAATGTAATAAGCAGCTTATTAATGCTCACACATGTTCTGTTAAAGGCTTATGAGCATTTTAAAGCATCTACAAATGACACTAAATGTGCTTAAACACAAATGACTAGTGATTATTACAGCCCATTTTTACAGGATTATTACAAGAATTTGAAAGTGTTGCCAGTAATCCTTTATTATTAGTCTGTCAACACCTCCAGAGCTCAAAATGCTCTGTTCCACCTTGTGATGTCATGAAGTGGTAGTTTTCAAGTTAACAACTACATTTTCCCTTTTGTTTAGTAGAGATCGACAATTCCAGGGTTGAAATGATCCAAATGACTGATAAGTAAGAGCGCAGGCTACATGCAGTTCCTTTAATCCAAGTCATACCTGTTAGAATCAAACTGAAATAATCATTTTAACACTTCAATCCACCTTTTACATCTCAAAGTTATTCATACAAGCAGTAGAGTGGAGAATTTCAATGCAGAAAATCTGATTATGCTTCCCTTAATACTACAGTTTTCAGTCTTCATTTTTGTGTACACACAACTGCAAAAAGTTAATTACAGGTGCACTACGACTAAGAAGAGTGTGCTTTATAATTCTACACAGACGGACTTATTTTGACTTCCAGGGGTAAGAAAAGCAAAAAATCAGGTATAGGCCCTTTAAGAGATCTTCTATTAAAAGCTCCTAGAGATTGTACTCACCGGTCCAATAATTTCAACTATGCTGGGGGCACATGTTTACAATGAGATCTGGAGAAGCTCAGTTGTGATGGTTGCTGTGTGTGTGACCGGGGCAGTGCTAGTTCTTCAGTTGTGTTCTACATGTTGTCATGGGCTTCTCCCCATTTGTGCAAACCAGTGTCCAGAGGCTTTCTCACTGAACTGTTGAAGCCATCTCCTTGGCTTATGCCTGCAGGGGTATGGAGCCTCTGTAGGGGTTGAGGGCACACTCCACCAGGGGTGTAGCTTCTTCATGGGCCCTGTGCAGGTGCATCTGTCCAGAAAGTATGCGCTGCAGCCAGTTGGGCCAGAGGTACAGTCGTCCTGTCAGAGACATTGGAGCTTCCATGGATGATCTCACCCAGGGCGATTCCCGTAGTGAAACACCTCACTCTGTAATCAAACCGGAGTTATCTTCACAGCTGTTTGAACACTGGTGTAGTCATACTTTGGAGATGTGTCTGACTTTGGAAGTTGCCATTCATTTCTTCATTGTGTCTCTCACTAAGCAGAAGAAAGCTCATTGACCTCCTCAGTCATACAAACAAACCAGGCAGTGAGGTGTGACTCCAAGCACAATGTGAGGATTCAGTGGGACATCAGTGTCCGCACAGTGTACAGCCGTCCTAGTACAGCTCCAGTGTTGCTCCGGGGGCTGTTGCTCAGGGATACAGGTGACATCAGAGGCATTTCCTGCAGGTTGGTGACAGCACACAGGTCGTCATGGAGCACAGTCCATGGTGCTTTGTCTCTTGAGCCCCCCTGACCCAGCCTGGGGTGGTCTCTGGGAACATGAGGCCCTGTGCTAGACTTATTTTTGGGGAAAGTTTTTTTTTTTTTTTCACACCAAGACACACAGATCAAAGTACAATCTAATAACACTATAACTGTTTTTTCTATGTGGCTCACACACTGAGCAGTTTTTGAAAGTTTTAGTTTTTTTTTACCTCAGTTTTTAACATCATGTCGTGGCATTTTAACCAACTAAGAAGTGCAGCAGGTGCAGTTCAAAGGACTGTAGGAGGAGGTTGGATTTTGAGACCTTTGACTGAGACACAAAGCCCACTGAGAAAAGAAATGGAAATGTTGCTGGAAAACTGCAACAGTTTGCTGCAGCAAAACTTGAATTTCTCTCGGGATCAGTACATTTTTGCATTTTCTCTCCGTCTTTAAATGTATCTAACATTTATGTTTTCGTTTTTTTTTTTTTCACACCAACATGGAACAAACTATTTACAACATAATAACAACACTACATTAAATCTATCTAACTTTTTTTGTTTGTTTCACACCAACAAACAAGGACACAATATTTACATGCTAGTTTACAAGTCCGACCCCCCAGGATTTCGCGGGCTTTTTTTGTGATTGTTTCGGGCTAAAATGCCTGAATTTGCGTGAGCTTTTCCAAAAAGTTGCGATGAAAGTTGCGGTGCTTTTAAGGTTTTTGTTGCGATTTTGTTGTGGGAGGAAGTGAAAGTTGCGATAAATAGTTGCGATTTTCCCTTTTTGTAATTAAAATTGAGTAATATTTTGAATACTGAGTTATTACTGACAAAGAATAATACAAAGACACAGAGATCACAGATATGGTCCTAAAACAACCTTACCAACATTGAAAATAAATTACTTCTAGGAGGGGAACTGTTTCGCCCGGTCTTTTGCTGTTATTTTTGTGGGCAAATGGCGCCGCAGACATGTTTCTTTGCCATTAGAAGCCGTGTCCCAATTCCCAGAGTGCACAGTTCGGAGCGTGGTTTGAAGGGCATGTGCGTCATTTCTTTTTTGTCCCATGCACAGTTAACACGCGGTCTGAAGACCGCAGTCGTTTCCATGGAAATCGGGGCGTGGACCAAGCACATGAAAATGCACGCTTCACGCAGTCATATATCCCAGCATGCACCGCGCGCTACTTCTTCTACGGGAGAAAACGGAGTCGGCGGCTGATTCCCGTAGTTGCAAGACCTGTCGCGAGACCCAAGTGCACTCAGGGCTGAGCAAGTGTGCACCGCCTTGACTGCAGTCTGAGCCCCCTTCAAACCACACTCCGAACTGGGGACAAGGCCGCAGTTTCGTTTCGTCACACGGAAGTAAGGCAGAAGGAAGTTGGTCGACGTGAGTTCAATACGTCGCCGGTGACTGGTCAAAATTGGTAAAAATTGCAGGAAAGTTGCGGTGATTGGTCAAAATTGCAACACCGCCCTGAATTCACGGGGATTGGCTGAAGTTGCGTTGAAGTTGCAAATCGCAACATTGCGAATTCCTGGAGGGTCTGACAAGTGATATGTCACTCTTAACTGCAAGACTCCACTTTTGTTCCTCCAGAGAAACACAAAGAGAAAAATGATCAGTTCTTTAAAATAAAAGGAGTACTTCAAATCAAATCAAATCAAAATCAAACATTTATAAAGCACTTTTCATACCAAAAAGGTAATACAACGTGCTTTACAGTTATTAAAAACAATACGACATTTCCTTCCACCCAACAAGTCCACAGCTGTAACACACTGTAAACGGTAACATGCACACACACACACACGCGCACAGACGCACACACACACACACACACACACACACACACACGGACACACACAGACGCACACACACACGCACACAGACGCACACGCACACACACACACACAGACGCACACACACACACGCACACAGACACGCACACAGACGCACACGCACACACACACACACACACGTGCACAGACGCACACACACGCACACACACACACACGCACACACACACACGCACGCACATGCACACACACACACACGCACACACACACACACACAGACGCACACGCACACACACACAGACGCACACACACACGCACACAGACGCACACACACACAGACGCACACACACACGCACACACACGCGCACGCACACACACACGCACACACACACAGACGCACACACGCGCACAGACGCACACACACACACACACAGACGCACACACATACACAGACGCACACAGACACACACACAGACACACACGCACACAGACACACACGCAGACACACACGCACGCACACACACAGACGCACACAGACACACACACACGCACACACACGCACACAGACACACAGACGCACACACACACACACACACGGACACACACAGACGCACACACACACGCACACAGACGCACACACACGCACACACACACACAGGCACACACACACGCACACACACGCACACAGACGCACACACACGCACACACACACAGACGCACACACACACACACACACACAGACGCACACACACACACACACACACACAGACGCACACACACACGCACACAGACGCACACACACGCACACACACACGCACGCACACAGACGCACCACACACACACACACACAGACGCACACACATACACAGACGCACACAGACGCACACACACACACAGACGCACACGCACACACACACACACACACGCACACAGACGCACACGCACGCACACACACACAGACGCACGCACACGCACGCACACACGCACACACACACACAGACGCTCACACACGCACACACAGACGCACACACACGCACACACACACACACACAGACGCACACACACGCACACACACACACACACACGCGCGCACGCACACACACGCACACAGACACACACGCACACACACACACACACGCGCACACAGACGCACACACACACAGACGCACACACACACACACGCACACAGACGCACACACGCACACAGACACACACGCACGCACACACACGCACACAGACGCACACAGACACACACACACGCACACACACGCACACTCACACACACGCACACACACACACACACACGCACACACACACGCACACACACACGCACACACATGCACACACACACGCACACAGACACACAGACGCACACACGCACACAGACACACACGCACACACACAGACACACACGCACACACACGCACACACACACAGACGCACATGCACACGCACACAGACGCACACACACACACACACACACACGCACACAGACACACACGCACACACACACACACAGACGCACACACACGCACACACACGCACACACACACACACAGACGCACACGCACACAGACGCACACACGCACACACACAGACGCACACACACACGCACACGCACACAGATGCACACACGCACACACACACACACACACAGACGCACACACGCACACACACAGACGCACACACACACACAGACGCACACACACACGCACACGCACACACGCACGCACACAGACACACACACAGACACGCACACACACACACGCACACAGACGCACACACACGCACACACGCACACACACAGACACACACGCACACACACACACAGACGCACACGCACACACACGCACACACACACAGACGCACACACACGCACACGCACACACACACAGACGCACACACGCACGCACACACACACACACAGACGCACATACACACACGCACGCACACACACACAGACGCACACACACACACGCACACACACACACAGACGCACACACACGCACACACACACAGACACACACACACACAGACGCACACACAAGCACGCACACACACACACACAGACGCACACACACACACATGCACACACAAGCACACACACACACACACACACACGTACAAACTCTCTCTCTCTCTCTCACACCTGTTCTCTCTCTTTCTTATGCTTTCTTTCTCCCTCTCTCTCACTCCGTCCTCTCACACACTCCCTCATATCCCTTTTTTCTCTCTCTCTCTCTTCCAGTGCTTACTTCTTCTTCTCTCTTATCCTTTCTTTCACTTTCTGTCTCACTCTGTCCCCCCTCCCCTCTATATCTCTCTTACCCATTCTTTCACTCTCTTTCCATCCTCAGACACTCTCTCGTATCCTTTCTTTCTCTCTGCTTCTCCTCCCTTGCTCTCTCTTCCTTCTCTGTGTAAACTTAAAGTGATGTATTAAGGTGATGA
This sequence comes from Paratrypauchen microcephalus, assembly GCA_036785185.1. Classification (NCBI taxonomy): domain Eukaryota; kingdom Metazoa; phylum Chordata; class Actinopteri; order Gobiiformes; family Gobiidae; genus Paratrypauchen; species Paratrypauchen microcephalus. The sequence continues at coordinate 1,189,186 of JAVJIX010000204.1, read as the reverse complement.
TCCATTTTAACAGGGAATATTTTCAGTATGTTGGCACAAAACAGTGGAAGGATTTTAGAAACAGAAGATAGTGTTGTCATACAAAGGGCTCCGTGATATGACCAAAATGCAATCTCATTTTTGTCCTCATATTGATTAGATTCTCACTAGTTTCTACAAACAGAAAACTGCTGACACGTCATTTCTTGGTCAGTGAGAATGAATTTTCAGGGTATTTTAACACCTGTGTTACATACAAGAATACATACAAGATATGTTTAATGCCATACTGTGGAACATTCCAGGCATAGCAATAACATCTCTATGGAGACAAGTAGCAGATCTCTCACCAGAAAAGTTATGCAGTGCATCTGTACATAATATATACCATAGATTTGTATTCATATACTGGTGTAACTTCGGCTACGCCAGGGGTGTCAAACTCCTTTTGATCCGGGTGCGTATTCACCTACTTTTCATCCCAAAGGGGCTGGATCAGAAAACCCATGGCAAATATACCCCAAAAATAGCACTCGTAGTGGCGTTTAAGATTATATTCCTTGAGGACCGCCACTTGTTGCAAACAGACCGAGCATACAGGTTTCCCATTCACCTTCGGGAACAGATAGGAATTAGTCAGTTTTTCTTGGGAAATCCACTTTTCCCATTTTTGACATTTTGCTGATGAGGGCGTCACGGTGAACAGTCAAAGCGATGGTCCTTTAAAGGTCCCATGGCATGAAATTTTCACTTTCTGAGGTTTTTGAACATTAATGTGAGCTTCCCTACCCTGTTTAGCCCCCCCCCCCCTCCCATGGTTAAAAGTTGCGAAATGTCTAAACTGAGCATTTGCGATCCTTTTCTGCGTTACAAAAAATCAGAGCTCAAACGGGTGAGTTTGAACAAGGCACCTTATTGACGTCAGATCGAAAAAAGAAATGCAAATGCAGTTCCACCCCCGTCTGTCTGAACTCAGCGTCTCTGTAAATCACGCCCAGAGAGTTTGGACTGCGAATGCGCTAGGCAATGCGAAATGCGTTTTTTTACTTGCCTGGAGGCACGTCCGAGTGTTTCTAGGCTCGGAAGTCCTTTATCTGAGCCTCTGGACCTTTGAACAGCAGTGGTTTAATTTTATTTTCTGTGGAAATGTGTTTATTTTTCAATGGAACGCTTCTAATCTCTTCTCTACGCAAAAACGCGGAAATGGATCAGAGCGGACAGCTGAGAGCGGAGAGCGGAGAGTTTGGCCACGCCCCTACCCTCTACTATAGGCCATCTCTTTTCTCCTCATTTGCATTCAAGCAACAACGCCCATAATGGCCTGTTCAGAGAGAGAAAAAAATACTCTTTCTCATCTTATCTCTGTTTCTCATGCACTGAGTGTTGATTTTGAAGAAGGATTCATTTACAGTATTAGGGAACCATTAAGGAGCCATATAAAAGCATCAAGAAGTACCATGTCATGGGATCTTTAAGATTATATTCCTTGAGGACTGCCACTTGTTGCAAACAGACCGAGCATACAGGTTTCCCATTCACCTTCGGGAACAGATAGGAATTAGTCAGTTTTTCTTGGGAAATCTTGCACTCGGCGTCCACTTTTCCCATTTTTGACATTTTGCTGATGAGGTCAAAACGATGGTCCTTTAAGAGCGTTTGGAAAGAGGCGAGTCTTCATTTGTGATGCTCTGATGGGAGGCCATGCACAGAGGCGCTGGAAACATGGCTATGCTAAGCTGCGTAGAAAAGAGGCGCAGAAAATTACCAATATAGAAAATTAAAATATAATTAAAACATTTTAATAGAAAATCAGCCGAGGGCCAGTAGTTGATTTTTAATGTGTAAAGTGATTGGGATGAAGTGTATGGGATTAAGGTTCTTTGCGTTTTAGATGTATAAAGTTCAAGGTGCTTGCAGCCTACAAGCTCTAAAGTGTCTCGTGCTACTCCTGACCCTAAAGCAGGCTGACCCACACTGCACTACCCTCTAAGCACGACTGTCCTGACCAATAAATAAACACAACTACAGTTAACAGCTATAGTGACAAAAGAGAATTTGAGAGCAAAGGACCTATATTACTCTACTGTATGTTATAATGTTGTTTCCTCATCACAAACATACCTGGAGTTGTGTTCTGTTTCATTCTCCCAACTCCTGCATATATAGGTTCTTCTCTCAAACAGAAAACATTCTGTTGCACCTGGTGATGTCATGTGGTAATGCAGGAAGTGCTCCATTATGTTGTTAAACTCAAAAATCTTTAATCATTTGAATAATTTCAGCCCTGTATTTGCCTATCTTTACTGAACAAAAAGTAAAATGTAGCTGTTAAATTGAAAACTACCACTTCATGACATCACAAGGTTAAACAGAGCCTATTGAGCTTTGGAGATGTAGACAGACTAATAAACCAGGATTACTCAAACATTTGTGAATGAAACAAAACACAACTCCAGGTATGTCTTTGATGAGGTAACAGCATTATAACGTGGCTTAAAACTCACAGTTTTTGCTAAATATACTGTAGAACCTTTAATGTCTATTTTAACAGTAGACAGGTTCCTCTTTTGTGAGCTGTTTGTTTTCAGACATATGTACGGCTCCCTGGTTTGTGTTAAACCAGCCCTGCTCCTGCGTCTCTGCTGAGGGAGGGAGAGAAACTATGACTATCTGTTTATTTAGCCTGACATTCTGCTCTGTGCACACTGGAAAAGCATATCTGTCTCCTCTCATCCTCTCTGCACACTCTTAACATTTACCTTAAGCTTTTGGACATGTTTCAGGATTACTGGAAGTGCTGGAGGATCCAGTTTCTGTTTTACTATTGTAATTATAAAGATGTCATAATGTGGGATAATAGTTTTAGAAGCAAGACCATCTGATGTGATCAAAAAAGAGTAAAGGTTTCTGGTGAAGTGTCCGCTTACTTGCTTGTCTCCATGGAGATGTTATTGCTATGCCTGGAATGTTCCATATGGTTTGAAACTTGACCCAAAACATAAACAATAAGTAAAATCCTCCTGACCAATGTAGTCCTGACCAAATCTACTTCAAGATCTGGAGATGTGTCACTCTGCTCCTGACAGGTCACCCCCGGAGACACTGAAGGATGGGTCAAATGCAAATTTCCCTATAGCGACAATAAAGACTTAAAGATCCCATGACATGGTACTTCTTGATGCTTTTATATGGCTCCTTAATGGTTCCCTAATACTGTAAATGAATCCTTCTTCAAAATCAACACTCAGTGCATGAGAAACAGAGATAAGATGAGAAAGAGTAATTTTTCTCTCTCTGAACAGGTCATAATGGGCGTTGTTGCTTGAATGCAAATGAGGAGGACAGAGATGGCCTATAGTAGAGGGTGGGGGCGTGGCCAAACTCTCCGCTCTCAGCTGTGCGCTCTCTGATCCATTTCCGTGTTTTTGCGTGGAGAAGAGATTAGAAGCGTTCCATTGAAAAATAAACACATTTCCAGAGAAAATAAAATTAAACCACTGCTGTTCAAAGGTCCAGAGGCTCAGATAAAAGACTTCCGAGCCTAGAAACACTCGGACGTGCCTCCAGGCAAATAAAAAAAACGCATTTCGCATTGCCTAGAGCATTCGCAGTCCAAACTCTCTGGGCGTGATTTACAGAGACGCTGAGTACAGACAGACGGGGGTGGAACTGCATTTGCATTTCTTTTTTCGATCTGACGTCAATAAGGTGCCTTGTTCAAAATCGTCCGTTTGAGCTCCGATTTTTTGTAACGCAGAAAAGGATCGCAAATGCTCAGTTTAGACATTTCGCAACTTCTAACCATGGGGGGGGGGGGGGGGGCTAAACAGGGTAGGGGAGCTCACATTAACGTTCAAAAACCTCAGAAAGTGAAAATTTCATGCCATGGGACCTTTAAGAAGAAGCGACTTTATTGATCTCACACAGGAGAAATTCTTCTCTGCATTTAACCCATCCTGTTATTAGGAGCAGTGGGCAGCACATTACTGCGCCCGGGGACCATCTCCATGATCTTCTTGCTTTGGCTTGGTCAGGACCTAAGCTGGAGGATTTTACCTATGACGCATGTTTTGGGTTGATGGGGGAAACCGGAGTGCCCTTCTTGCTGTGAAGCATGAGTGCTAGCCACTCAGCCACCGTGCCGCCTTAACCTTAACTTGACTATCTTGTCATTCTCACCATGAGCTTGCCTTTTCACAGATATGACCAGTAACATGACCTGTAACATGGAACATATAAGTTGAATTTCATACTGTGGAAGATTCCAGGCAAAGCAATTACATCTGGAGACAAGCAGGTGGCCAACCCCCCACAGAGGTACAGAGCGCCTTTTTTGGTCTTGGAGTTAATACGTTGTTTAATGTGTACGTTGTAGCTGTTTATCTTCCAAAAATGCTACAGATAATTTGCAGCCAATGTCATCAGCATTCTCTGGGGGTGTGATGCTAACTGTAGGCACTGCTTTGTCTGAACTTTAATCTGAGCGTTGTTTTAACACAATAACCAGAAAAACTGACTTGGCTGACGCTACAGCAGGGGAGATGATTTGTGCCGTTAAACAAAGCCTCTCAAATAACATTACAGTTATAAGCTAGCTACCACTGGCCAACAGTTTTTCAGTTTGTCACTCTAAACAGGACCATGAACGAACATATTGATCACAGGCTCATTTTTAGAATATTTAAAAACTTTTTTGTCAGTATTTACATGTGTGTGCATAGTGTCACCATGGTAACTGCTGAACATTCCACCACAGACACACATGTAGAACATTCCCGGTGTGTGAAAGACATTCAGGGATGAAAGAGTTCCGCTTTTTAGTGGATCTCCGCTTTTTTTTTTAGCCGCGTGGTAATTTTTTATTTTTTTTTTTCAAATACGTTGAAATTTTGGGTGTGTATTATATATGTATAATTGTGTTTAGAGTTGCCAACCGTCCGTTGAAAAATGTAATCGTCCCGTATTCAGAAACAAAAGTACATGTCTCGTATTAAACTTGTACATGTGTGCGGGGCCGCGTGAGCTTGTGTGCTCTTCTGGTGCTGCGGACACCGCACGTGCACGCAGCAGAGCGCGAAGCGCTCTCCCCTTTTTAAGCACCTAGCTCTCATGTCAACGACTGGTGCCCGCTGACATTGCACGGTGGCATCGCCCGTGGCGGCAAAATTGTAATTGTTTTGTGGGCACACATGACATCGTGTGGGCACACATGACACTGTCATGTGCAGTGCGCTCTCTCGGCTCGTTATTAGACTTTGATGTCGCAAAATCGGGGTCAATGCCGTGTTTTGATATCAACTTTCAAATAAAAACCACTACAATTGTTTAAAAATGTGTTTTATTGCAATTTATTAAAGTTTTGCCCCCCCCCCCCCCGGATTTTTTTTTCCCCGGGGGGGAAAAGAATGATTGGCCACTTTCATCCCTGGACATTTCATCTGCCGTGTCTCTATAATCTGGTGATTGGGGACACTGTACACACTAACTGGCAGCCACATCTACATAGCAGAGGTGGGACAAAGTCATTGCTGGGCAAGTCCCAAGTAAGTCTAAGTCTTTTGCACTCAAGTTCGAGTGAAGTCCCGAGTCAAGAGTATCCAAGTGCCGAGTCAAGTCTGAAGTCAAAGCTCACAAGTCTCAAGTCGAGTCCAAAGTCCTAGCATTTTAGTTTCGAGTCATTTCGAGTCCCCTTTACAAAGAAATAAAATTTCTACAAATCATATAATGTCTGCAAGATCTGTATTCATTTGACCTTTTTACACCATATCAAATAACATTAGAAAAGCTTCAGGTGCCGAACAAAATTGGACGTTGTGGAAGCTCCGTCTGTAATGTTTGACCCGCACGTTCTGCATATTGCCGTTGGTTTTTTGTTGACAACTTCGTAGTTTTTATAACCAAACGAAATCACCTTCGGCATCATTTTGCAAACTGGCGCGTGGACGCTTGTTTCTGCATCATTTGTTGTGCAATTTGCCTTGGATGCGGTCGAATGAAAGCAACGTAGATCTACTGTGATTGGATGTTGTGCAAGCCGCGCGCACATGCTCTTTGCATACATTTTCACAGATTCACAAGTACGAGTGCAGTCCTTATCAACATACTTTTAGAGTTTTTTTTTTTCATTGGACGTAGCAAGTCCTCACAAGTCAAAAGGCCTAAGTCCAAGTGAAGTCACGAGTTATTGATATTGAAGTCCAAGTCGAGTTGCAAGTGTTTGTACATTTTGTCGAGTCGAGTCTAAAGTTATCAAATTCATGACTCGAGTCTGACTCGAGTCGAAGTCACATAACTCGAGTCCACACCTCTGCTACATAGTCCTAGGGCAGGGCACATACAGTACATTTTTCCCAGAATTCCCCTCTCTCCCTTGGATCATTTCACCCCAATTCTCTTTTCATTTTTCTAACTGAGAGCAGAGCATGTTTTAGGGCTTAAACTTTAACTCTTCACCATTTGATAAATCCTAAACAGTGGTTTGCAGTTTACGATCCATTTTCTCGACCCAGCCTTTTGGCACTACTGCTATGTTTTCCCTGTACCTTTTAGTGTCAACATTCAATTGTTTCATCTGTCCTTGAAAGCCCTATATAACGTATTTCACTCCTGGAATCAATTTAAAGCCACTATAAAACCTCATATTTATTACCATACAGTGTGTAGTAGATGTGTGGGTGTAGAATTGTGTGAGCTTTGCATTTATTTAGTTTTGTAGTTTTTGCTGTAGCATTTGTAGTAGCTATAGTAATTGCACAGAAGTACATTCAACAGATAAAAACTTTGTAAAAAGCGTTTTTTTTACAATTTGAGCCTTATTTAGGTAATAAAACAAGATGTTTTACTCACCCATATCACTTTGGTGTCATATGGAGCATTTCCGGAGATGTTTTAGATTAGCGTTAGGCTAACGCCGTTAGCCTAGCGCGACTTATAGCCATAGCTCGGGGCATTCCCCGAGCATGTAATATGCCCCGTGCGGGCTCCAAATAACACAAACTTTAGCACTTTTCAAATCATAGAAGCTCCATGTCTTAGTCTACGATTTCGTTTGGTCAAAAGTGGCCTGTAATCTGAGATTTAGCCATAGTTTCGAGTAGATGAGGACGCCAGTGCGCATGCGCGGAGTGTGCTCTCAGCTCCCGGGACCCAAACATGAAACGCAAAGCTGTAAATTATGGATAAATCTCGGATTACAGGCCACTTTTGACTCAAACAAAAGTGTAGACTAAGACATTGAGCTTGAAAAGTGCTAAAGTTTGTGTTATTTGGACACCGCTCGGGGCATATATTACATGGTCGGGGCATATAATATACTCGCGTTACGGAGATCGCTAAGCTAAAACATCTCTGGAAGTGCTCCATATGACACCAAAGTGTTATGGGTGAGTAAAAGAACTTGTTTTATTACCGAAATAAGGCTCAGATTGTAAAAGACACATCCATAGAGACAAGCAGGTGATGGACTTTACAGGAAAAGTTACATAATGGGTCTTTGATTTATTTCTACAGGTGCCTAGTTTAATTGCATATTCATTACCGTACTGTGTTTAGTAAAGGTGCCCACATTGGTGTGAATGGCTTTAAGGCGGTATTGTGTGTGTTCTGTGGTTGTGTGTCTGGCTTGTTTCACTCAGTGCCTTGTCAAAACATGTGCTCTGTTTCTCTGTTCCACCTTAAAAAATACAGCTTAGACTTTCCCCTCAGCTCATTAAAGGAAAAGGAACATTTTTTTAACAATCTGAGCCTTCTTTTGGCAATAAAACAAGTAGTTTTACTCACCCATAGCAGTTTGGTGTCAATTGGAGTGGTATCGCAGAAGTTATGTTGGAGCCGTTCTGTTCTACTAATGATCCCGTATCCGTTAGCGTGAGTGCTCGGGGCATTACTTTGCGCTCTCCAAATAACACAAACTTTAGCACTTTTCAAATCACAGAAGATCGCTGTGTCAGGGTAGACTTTTAGTGGATTCCAAAATGGCCTGAAACCCGATATCCAGCTATAGTTTCATTTGATGACGTCATCAGAGAGGACAGTGCGCATGCGTGAACTCAGCTGTTTTGTAAACACCGCTAGTCCGAAAGAAGCTAACACCGCTCTGAACTTTACTTTTCTGTTGCGATATTGGGTTTCAGGCCGCTTTGGAATCTACTAAAAGTCTACCCTGACACAGCGATCTTCTGTGATTTCAAAAGTGCTAAAGTTTGTGTTATTTGGAGAGCGCAAAGCAGTGCCCCGAGCACTCACGCTAACGGATACGGGATCATTAGCAGAACAGAACGGCTCCAACATAAGTTCTGCGATACTGCTCCAATTGACACCAAACTGCTATGGGTGAGTAAAACTACTTGTTTTATTGCCGAAAGAAGGCTCAGATTGTAAAAAAACGTTACTTTTCCTTTAAAGAGATATGCCACCCCCAGGTCAAATTTGGGCATCTCCCCACAGTCCAGAGACTAAAATAAGTGGTGGAAAGCGTTTTCCTGCTCACCCAGCCATTGTCCGAGTCTGTCGCCACTGACCGCCGCGGTATCTGCAGCTCCTCCGCCTTAGACTGGAGTCTAACGTCGCCAGAGAAAGATTTCGGCCAAAAGGAATTAATTTGCTCGATGCGTTTCCCAATTACTTTCTGTGTAGTGCGCAATCATATCGAGTGCAAATAAATGTGCAAATCAACACGGAGAGCTTGGTCATTTTGGGTGGGAACTATTTTCCAGTGCGGAAGAATAAAGCCAAATCACGCACCACGTTGTGCAACAGGGGAACTCCCTTCCCGGTGCGTAACTGGGATTCCCCTGGCAGCGTGCTGCGTGATTCGGCCATGTCCTTCCGCACTGAAAAATAGTTCCCACCCAAAATGACCAAGTCAAGCTCTCCGTGTTGATTTGCACATTTATTTACACTCGATATGAATGCGCACTACACAGAAAGTAATTGGGAAACGCATCGAGCAAATTAATTCCTTTTGGCCAAAATCTTTCTCTGGCGACGTTAGACTCCAGTCTAAGGCGGAGGAGCTGCAGATACCGCGGCGGTCAGTGCTGACAGACTTGGACAATGGCTGGGTGACCAGGAAAACGCTTTCCACCACTTATTTTAGTCTCTGGACTGTGGGGAGATGCCCAAATTTGACCTGGGGGTGGCATATCCCTTTAAGTGGTTTACATGTCTTGCTCAAGGACAGAACAGCAGCATTAAAGAGCTAAAAGAATAGTTCTGTATATTTGTATTATAGTTTCATCAGCATCAGTTTCTCTTCTGAAGGTTTCTGAAATGTATTCTTCTTACGTAATGTTGAAACAGGCAGAACATATTGGCTGGGCAGTGCCTGAAGTAAAAATACACACTTTTCAGAGTGGAATGAGTTCAGTGCGTTGTAGGTAATGCCTGGCACGCGCCTTTCTTTTTTCTCTCCCTCTCTCCATTGCTCTCTTTCTCTATCTCTTTCTCCACTCTCTTACCCAGCCCTCTCCCTCTATCTCCGACTGCCCCCCTCCTCTCTCTCCCTACCCACTCTCTTGCCCTCCATTCCTTTTGTTTCAACCACCTTTTTTTCCTCTTTCTCTCTCCCGCTTACTCTCTCTTTTCTCACTTCCCTTACTCTCTTCCCCCATTCACCTTACTTATTCTCCCTCCTTCCCTCCTCCTCTCTCTCTCCTGAAGACCTAGAGCTGATAGAATATGCATCCAGCAGAGTGGAGGCCAGAGCGTGTGATTTAACAGGGAATGCCTCTCAGCGCTGGATCACTATTTAAAATGATTACAACCTCCACACTGACTGACCTCCTGTAACCTCAAAACTCAACTCAGCTACACACCTGGGTACCCAGTTTTGTATTTAAGGAAAAGTACAGATACCAGAGCAAAAAAAAAAAAAAAAAGTAAAGAGCAAGTAAAAGTATCAAAGTACATTTGAGAGCAGGTATATCGGTTATCTGTACTTTCAACTCCACTATCTTTTTGAACAGGACCAGGCCTGGACTGGTAATCGGGCATACCGGGCATTTTCCTGGTGGGTCGACAGTCCTAGGGGCCGATGCCCTTCTTTTTTATTTTTATTTTTTACTTAGAGACCGGCTCACAATTTAGGACTGAACCAGGACTAAACCAGGACTACATCAGGTCTGAACCAGGACTAAACCAGGTCTGAACCAGGACTAAACCAGGACTAAACCAGGACTACATCAGGTCTGAACCAGGATTAAACCAGGACTACATCAGGTCTGAACCAGGACTAAACCAGGTCTGAACCAGGACTAAACCAGGACTACATCAGGATTGAACCAGGACTAAACCAGGACTAATCAGGTCTAAATCAGGACTAAAACAGGTCTGAACCAGGACTAAATCAGGATTGAACGAGAACTAAACCAGGACTAATCAGGTCTAAATCAGGACTAAAACAGGATTGAACCAGGACTAAACCAGGACTAATCAGGTCTAAATCAGGACTAAATCAGGTCTGAACCAGGACTAAATCAGGACTGAACGAGAACTAAACCAGGGCTAATCAGATCTAAATCAGGACTAAATCAGGTCTGAACCAAGACTAAACCAGGTCTGAACCAGGACTAAACCAGGACTAAATCAGGATTGAACCAGGACTAAACCAGGTCTAAATCAGGAATAAAACAGGATTGAACCAGGACTAAACCAGGACTAATCAGATCTAAATCAGGACTAAATCAGGTCTGAACCAGGACTAAATCAGGACTGAACGAGAACTAAACCAGAGCTAATCAGATCTAAATCAGGACTAAATCAGGTCTGAACCAGGACTAAACCAGGACTATTTATGAGGGGCCGTTCTAAGCCAAAAATACCAGGGCCATTTTTTTGTCCCAGTCCAGACCTAAACAGGACTTTTTATTATTGTGCGAGACCTGCTGAAGCTCAAGGTTATAGTTTGAGCACACAAAAATATCTAAATAAAAACGGCTACATTTTTTTTCTGGTGCATTGTGCATTGTGTAATTTTTCTGGCGGAGGGTCCGTCAAATGCTTTTCTCCTTGAAGATGTTCTTGCTTTGTCTGGAATATTTCACAGTATGGTATTGAACATTTCTATCTACATGGAGACCAAACCAGCCAAAATTATAGGTCAGAATGTCTGTTTTTCTATGTATTTTTGAGCTATAAAACCACCTGTAAATGTAAGGTAGTGCTGTTTTTGGATACTGTGGAAGAGTCCAGGCAGAGCAATGACATATCCATGGAAATGAGTAGGTGATGGACCCTCCACCAGAAAAGTTACACAATGCATCTTTAAGTAACAAAAGAGGAGCATTTAAGTAGTAGAGCACTAGAAGTAGAAGTAACAGACCAATTTAAACTATGTGATTTGACTAATTTCTTGAAACTTTATTTTACAAATACATTTCCTACAAATCTGTATCACACTCCATCTTTGAGTTCCGAAGTTAAATATTTTGTTCTTTATTTCTCTCCAAGTGTTATTTTAATCTATAGGCTTCATTGTGTAACTTGCCTCTCATGGCTGTCAGAAAAATCACCAACCAAAAAATAAAAGTGACAAATTGTGCCTGTTACGGTGGACAGAGAGATGTTTGTGGTTTCAATGGATGGGCTCTGCTTGTTGATTGCAGGGTGATAACTTGGCACTAGCGGTTAGCCACTCCTTGCTTTTCTTGTATAGAGTTTCAGGTGTAATGGTTTCTTGGTTACCGATGTCTCATGGAGCATTGGTATGTGCTATAAGATCCCCCTGTGGTCAGCGACTGTCAGAGTGAGAATTCAATCAGATCTGTCCAGTAAAGCAAAAGTCAAATGTTACTGTAGACACTGGGCAAAAAATACACTATATTGCCAAAAGTATTCACTCACCTGCCTTGACTCGCATATCCGTTCTTAATCCATAGGGTTTAATATGATGTCAGTCCACCCTTTGCAGCTATAACAGCTTCAACTCTTCTGGGAAGGCTGGTCACAAGGTTTAGGAGTGTATTTATGGGAATTTTTGACCACTCTTCCAGTAGTGCATTTGTGAGGTCACACGCTGATGTTAGACGAGAATGTCTGGCTCTTAGTCTCTGCTCTAATTCATCCCAAACGTGTTCTGTCAGGTTGAGGTCAGGACTTTATGGACCTTGCTTTGTGCACTGGTGCACAGTCATGTTAAAGAGGAAGGAGCCATTTCCAAACTGTTCCCACAAAGTTGGGAGCATGGTCCAAAAGCTCTTGGTATGCTGAAGCATTCAGAGTTCCTTTCACTGGAACTAAGGAGACAAGCCCAGCTCCTGAAAAATAACCCCACACCATCTCCCTCCACCAAACTTTACACTTGGCACAATGCAGTCAGACAAGCACCGTTCTCCTGGCAACCGCCAAACTCAGACTCGTCTGGAGAAGCGCAATTTTTCACGCCAGAGAAAGCATCTCCACTGCTCTAGAGTCCAATGATGGCGTGCTTTATACCACGGCATCCAACACTTTGCATTGCACTTGGTGATGTCCACTTTGTTATAATCCCACTGACAGTTGACTGTGGAATATTAAGGAGTGAGGAAATTTCACGACTAGACCTGTTGCACAGGTGGCATCCTATCACAGTACCATGCTGGAATTCAGAGTTCCTGAGAGTGACCCATTCTTTCACAAATGTTTGTAGAAACAGTCTACAGGCCTAGGTACTTGATTTTATACACTTGTGGCCATGGAAGTGATGGATTTTGATTATTTGGATGGGTGAGTGAATCATTTTGGCAATATAGTGTATGTAAAGTCCCATATTAAACTTCTCTATCAACCTTTTTTTTTCAATAAAATCAAAAAGAACTTGAGTGAAAGATGCATTCTGCTGTAAGTGGCGTGACCTTTATCTTTGACCGGTGGTGTCACCAGCTTGTTTCCTAGGAGATCGTTTAATGCTATGCTGTGGGACATTTCAGGCAAAGCTACAAACATCCCATGGACTCTCCAACAGGAAAGTTCCATAGCTTGTCTTTAAAGGGCTCATATTACGCTATTTTCCTCATGTTTCATTCATGTTTAACACACAAACCCTGTATATTTAGACTGAGTTCTTCTCTCAAACAGAAACACTCTGTTCCTCCTTGTGATGTCATGTGTTAAAGGGATAGTGCATTTTTTTTAAAAATGTAAATCTGTATGGCGTCCCCTTCAGCAGTGTCGTCCATTAACACTGACTTACCGCTGACAGTGTCCTCTGAGCCCAGTTCTGCTCCGGTTCTGTAGCTGATGAAAGTAGGTCCAGCAAGTTATCGGGGACAGTTAATAAAGCTTGTTTTTCTTCTCAAAACAACATTTGTCCAAAAAGTGATATATTTGTGTCACAAAACAGTTGCGCACGAAAAAGTCAGAAGTCTAATTCGCTTGGTGCTATTTTCTGTCGATTCGTATCACTGCGCGCCTCTTAGCATTATTAGTCTGTTCACTTGTAAGTGGATGTTAATAATACTAATTTGGACAAATATTGTTTTGAGAAGAAAAACAAGCTTTATTAACTGTCCCCGATAACTTGCTGGACCTACTTTCATCAGCTACAGAACCGGAGCAGAACTGGGCTCAGAGGACACTGTCAGCGGTAAGTCAGTGTTAAGGGATGATACTACTGAAGGGGACGCCATACAGATTCACATTTAAAAAACGCACTATCCCTTACACAAATACACAAAATACAAGTGTAAATACACAAAAGGAAGTGCTCCACTGGGGTGGGACGAGATACAGTTTCCACAAAACGAGACGAGACATTAGATTGGATCTACGAGAACAAGACAAGATGAGATTTTGATATTAATGTTTTGATTATGATATGTTTTTTGATGAGCTAACAGCATTCTAACATGGATTAAAGTGGTCCAAAATGTATTTGGTCTACATACAGGTATACGGCGATCACATAAGATAAGATAAGATAAGATAATCCTTTATTTGTCCCACAATGGGGAAATTGCAGTGTCACAACGCAAGTTTCAGAAACAGTAGGAAAATATGAGCATGCATCAAAATTAAGATAAATAATAATATGTATGTATTAAGATACATAATAATAATAATAATAATAATAATAATAATAATAATAATAATAATAAGTATGTATTAAGATAAATAATAATAATAATAAGAAGAAGTAAGTACATTCACCCACATATCCAGTGCAGTAAATATGAAGCTATGAATAGGCCTGTTATATATTTGTCTGTTTTACATTTTTCATGATGTAAGGCTAGTAACTAGTTACAGAGGCCACATGCAGTACCTGTTGGCAACAACACCTCAAGCACCATCACTCTGAACATAGGGGCTCCCCAAGGCTGCTTGCTCAGTCTTCACCCCCATCCTCAAAAAACCCAACCTTGACCCTGACAACTGTGCAAATTTCCGTCCCATATCCAACCTCCCCTTTCTGTCTAAAATTCTGGAGCGTGTCGTCGCCGCCCAACTCCAAACCCACCTAACTTCCAACAGTCTCTACGAACCCTTCCAGTCCGGCTTCCGTCCTAAACATAGCACTGAAACAGCTCTGCTCAAAATCACTAACGACCTCCTCCTCTCCTCCGACTCCGGCCACCTCTCCATCCTCATCTTCTTGGACCTCACTGCAGCCTTCGACACAATCAGCCACTCCATCCTCCTGTCCCGCCTCAAAAACTCACTCAACATCACCGGCTCCGTTCTCTTCTGGCTCCAGTCCTACCTCACAAACCGGCAACAGTTCATACACATAAACCATTGCTCCTCCTCCATAGCCCCCCTGCAGCAAGGAGTCCCCCAAGGTTCGGTGCTTGGTCCTCTCCTCTTTATTCTCTACATCCTCCCCCTCGGCAACATCATTCGTCGTCACGGTCTCCACTTTCACTGCTACGCTGACGACATCCAACTTTACATCTCCACAACATCCATCAACCCCAGCATCCACTCCACTCTCACCCACTGCCTAACAGACATCAAAAACTGGATGAACCACAACTTCCTTAAACTAAACAGCGACAAAACAGACTTTATCATCATCGGTCCACACAACTTCACCAAATCCTCACAACACTTCACCCTGCACTTCGACAACACCACACTCTCTCCATCCCCACTCATCCGTAACCTCGGTGTGCTCCTCGACCCCACTCTTTCATTTGAACCCCACGTCAGATTCATAACCCGGACTGCATTCTTTCACCTCAAAAACATAGCCCGTCTCCGCCCATCACTCACCTTCTCTGCCGCTGAAACTCTCATACACGCATTTATCACATCCAGAATCGACTACTGCAATAGCATCCTCTACGGTACACCATCCAAAACCCTCAACAGACTACAGTACATTCAGAACTCCGCTGCCCGGCTCCTCACCCACACCCGCTCACGTGAACACATCACCCCTGTCCTCCACAAGCTCCACTGGCTCCCCGTCCCTCAGCGCATCCACTTCAAAATTCTTCTCATCACTTTCAAAGCACTTCACAACCTGGCCCCTCCTTACCTCACAGACCTGCTCCACCACCACACTCCATCTCGCTCCCTCCGCTCCTCCAGCTCCAACCTCCTGTCCCTGCCCTGTAGGAACCTGGGGGGACAGAGCCTTCTCCATCGCTGCCCCCACCCTCTGGAACTCACTGCCCAAACCCCTCCGTGACTGCTCTGATCTCCCCACCTTCAAAAAAGAACTCAAAACCCACCTGTTTAAAATTGCTTTTAATGTTTGATTTTATATTGTAAATTTTGTGATATTTTAAATGTTTGATTTTATGTTGTAAATTCTGTGATATTTTATTCTTTTATGATTTGTGAAGCGTCTTTGAGTGCCTTGAAAAGCGCTATATAAATAAAATGTATTATTTTATTATTATTATTATTCCCCCTGCTGACACATGACTGCACAACAACCTACAGCATCAACCACCTTGTGATGTTCACGTACGACACAACTATGGTGGGTCTCATCACCAAGGGCGACGAGACTCACTACAGGAACAAGGTAGACCTTCTGACCACATGGTGTAGAGATAACAACCTCCATCTGAATGTCAGCAAGACTAAGGAGATTGTTGTCAACTTCCAGAGAGGCCACACCCCACACTGGCCATCGGCAGTGCTGCTGTGGAGAGAGTGAGCAGCACAAAATTCCTGGGTGTGCACATCAGTGAGGACCGCTTCTGGACCACCAACACTGCATCACTGTCGAAGAAAGTCCAGCAGTGCCTCTACCTCCTGTGAAACTCAAGCTGCACTGACCACAAAAGGAGAGCCCTGCAGCGCATAGTGAACACAGCCAGGAATATCACTGGTGCACCACTCCCCTCCCTGCAAGACATATACACCACCCACCTCACCCGCAAAGCGATCACAGTGGTGAGTGATGCAAGCCACGCCGCACACAATCTGTTCAGTCTCCTGCCCTCTGGAAGGAGGTACAGGAGCCTCCATTCCTACACCACCAGACTCACTAACAGCTTCATACACCAGGCCACGTATGATTCTGGACTCTTAACCCTCTCTACCCAACAGGCTGCCATGAAGCTAGGAATCTGCACCTCCCCAAGAACAGAACTCCCCAAAGAACCATTGGACTCAGACCCCCTGATGCCCCCAAAAAGACTGTCTTGTACCTGGCACTATTAATCATTTGCTCTAGACCCACATAAGAAAGTGACTTGTGCTCTGCATGATACCATCTGCTGCTTTTATTGCTGCTGCTTGACTGCACTGTACTGTAAACTAGTGTCTATCTTAATTTATGTATTTATGGTTACTGTAGTGCAGGGGTGCCCAATACATCGATCGCGATCTACCAATTGATCGCCAAGGTAGTGTGGGTAGATCATAGTGTTGTAGTAATCAACACCGGTTTTGCTCTCGAGATGAGTGCGATCATATTTCATTACAGCCGCTGCCATCAGCAATAAAGTTGTACGTACTGGTGTACGTTACCGTGCGGGGCTTCTCACTGCAGCCTGTGCGCTCATCTGGAACCCACGGACACCGCGCGGCACAATGCGTGCCACCAGCACACACAGCTTGTCCATTACAGCGTGTACCCTTGTGTCCCAGCGTGTATCACAGAGCAGGTTAAACTTTTAAAACATCCTACCTGTCCGTCCGCCTCACGTCAGCGTGCCTCTCCTTTTCACGCTCTCGCTCCTCCTGCTTATAGCGCACACAGGCTCCCTCCTCAATGTGCTCTGATTAGAAGAGCATGTATCAGAGTAACATAATGACAAAAAATGTACAGAATGTACATGAAGTTATGCAAGATACATCAACAGGCATTGTACATGTAAAGAATTGTCAATATATTTATAAATAAATAAATGATTTGCATTTTTGTAGTAGGTAGATCATTTTGACTTGTGTGATCACCCCTGCTGTAGTGGTTAGAGATGATGTTATTTGTTGTAAATGTTGTCCAGTCTTGCATACGCATGGGATAGAGAGAAACGTAATTTCGATTCCTTTGTATGTCTAGTACATGTGAAGACACTGACAATAAAGCGAACTTTGAACTTTAACTCTTACCCCAATCATGACCACTTCCTAATCTAAATTACAAACCTGTTCTGAAACGTCACTCTTGAATGACCAATCACAGCAGACTGTCCCTCTGGACCATACTATCCAGCGTTAACCTTAGTCCACAGTTTGATAAAGGTGAACTGTGTAACTTTTCCAGTGGAGAGTCCGTTACCTGCTTCTTTTGATGGAGATATTGTATGGATTGTTCCATAGCATGGCATTTAAAACTATGGAGACGCCACAGGGCCACATTACATGTCAATGTGACACTGCTGCTTAAATGACAACATTTGAGCTTTATTACGTTACTCATTATGTGTTTTACCTATTTGTATTATATACAAGTCTACTGTACTTTTGCTACGGTTATATGTGATGTTTTAGTCATGGTGTTTATTATCTTGTTTATCAGATGTTTTATGTTCACTGTGGGCCTAGGGAGCGCTGCAGTTTCAAATCCTGTGTGTCCAACGTGTACATATGGTTTTTGACAATAAAGCTGACTTTGAACTTTGAAGAGACGAGCCCACTCACAGTCAGAAAGTATTTTAGATTAATAAAAACCCATGTTATTGAGTAAGTGCATGATGGCTTGAATTTACTTAATAACATGGGTTATTGAGAATACTGGGACATTCTAGACAAAACAATAACATCTCCATGGAGACAAGCAGTTGGCGGACCCCCCACCAAAATAGTGCACCTTTAAACCTAACCTTATGCCTAACTCCTTACCCAGGCTACCCTACCTTTTTCTTTTATGAACAATTTGCACAATCCATCTTACTTGTTGGACATTTAAAGGGACATTTTGTGCTGTTAAACTCAGCCTAATACTGTGTTCAAGTCTGTAAATGTTATCACTAAAAATAAATCAGATTAGAAAACACCAGATGATCCATCCAGTCCAGCTCCCATTTCTCCACTTTGCTTTGGTGAAACAATTGCATCCTTTTCTCTGCCTCCCTCCATCCCCCCTCTCTCTCTCTCTTACCTCTCTCCCCCTCATTCTCACTCTTTTCTTCTCTCTTTCTCCTTCCCTTTCACCCCACCCCCCTCTCTCTCCTTCTCTTTCCTCCTCTTTCTCTAAGGAAAGCCAGGGGGAGCGTGTTGTCTTGCCCTGATCTCCTCACTGTCAGATACTGTATGTGTATTTGACTTCAGCTGATCTGATCCAATCCAAACTAAAGAGAGAGAGAGAGAATTCAGAGGGAGCTGAGAGGGTGATGGATGAGTTTTCAGAGCTGTGTTTGTTCAGAGCAGAGCTGAAACTGCAGACAGGGCAAAACAAGCACAACCTAAATGCATGAAAACAGATGAGAGGGACACTACACTCTGTAGGACTGAAATGGGCTGTTGATACTGCTCTTGCTACGGTGGGATACAATTCCCACAGAACGAGACGAGACATGAGATTGGATCTATGGGAATGAGACAAAATGAGACAAGATGAAATTTTGAGATATTGTAAATGTAAATGGAATGTAAAATGTAATTTGACAGTACTTATCCAATCCTATTGTAAAAACATGGAAAGACACGAGATCTTGTGGCCCTTCAAACTGTATTTATCTTTCTTGTAAATTTAATGCATTTGGACTAGGAGTGAGATGGTGGTGTTGTCATGTGTTTGTGGGGGGTGGGAAGGGGCTTGGTGGTCAGGTGTGGTCCTGAGGTATTGTTCAGTGTGTGGGTTTGTCTTACATTCTCTGCTCCTGTTCGCTCCTCCTCACTGAGCCTTTGAGCTGCTCAGTGCTGAGGAGCTCCTCTCAGATCCCAGGTCCCCTGGTTTAGCGCCTGGAGAAGGTGGCATGGTGGCTGAGTGGCTAGCACTTATGCTTCACAGCAAGAAGTTTTCGGATTTGATAAATGGGCACAGAAAAGAGCCCAGTGTGCATTTTCTCTCCAAGGGCCTCACCAGCTTCCAGTGGATGGCGTCCAGGACAGTGGAGCTGAAGCCTCTCTGGGCTAGAGCAGCATGGTGCACATGGATTTTTCCCTTTGCACAGGTCTTTGTCAGGTCTTTATACACAGCTGAAGCCACTTCTTTGTATCTCGCTCTCTCTGAGGGCAACACATGCTCCAGAGGGGCCTGAAAATCCTGAAGATAGAGCAGCACTTTTGGAGTCACTCTATAGTCCTGTTTAGTGGACTGATACAGCTGTGGCTGAAAGGGGAGGGGAGGCCATACTGCTTGGGCTGAACCTTGGCTGGCTTTTAGCTACAGGCAAGTTGGTTGTGATTACATCAGTCATGGTCTTGATATGCTCACTGAACACAAGATAATTGTAATGGAGTTTAGATGTATCCCTGGTTGCCATGGTAGTGTGTAAACTTGAAAATCTATGAATAGGCCTGTTATATATGTGCCAGGTTTACATTTTTTATGATGTAAGATGAGATAAGGCTAGTGACTAACGCTAATCATGACCACATCCTAATCTAAATTACAACCCTGTTCCTAAACTTCTTTCATTTGAATGACCAATCATAGCAGATTGTCCTGTACTATCCAGACCATACTATCCAATCAGATTGGCAGCCTGGCTCATCAGT
Organism: Paratrypauchen microcephalus; assembly: GCA_036785185.1. Classification (NCBI taxonomy): domain Eukaryota; kingdom Metazoa; phylum Chordata; class Actinopteri; order Gobiiformes; family Gobiidae; genus Paratrypauchen; species Paratrypauchen microcephalus. Next base: position 1,169,164 of record JAVJIX010000204.1, on the reverse strand, counting down.
CTGCCCCAGGGCAGCTGTGGCTGCAATAGTAGCTGTCCACCGCTGAGTGTGGTTTGAATGAACAATGAACTGTAAAACGCTCTAGGTGTCTTGAAAGGCGCTATATATGTATATGCAGTGATTAATTAATTAATTAAAATTCAGCGTTAATAAACCACAGTTAAAGGTTACCTGTGTAACTTTTCCAGTGGAGGGTCCATCACCTGCTTCTTTCCATTGAGATATTGTTTGAATTGTTCCATAGTTTAGCATTTTAGTCTACAGAGGCAGCAGTTGATGCCATAGGGCCATATTACATGTCAGATCGCTGAAGAGGCAAGACCACTCACAGTAAAAAAAAAAAATAAATAAATAAAAAAAATTGGTCAATAAAAACCCTTGTTATTAAGTAAATGCAAGATGACTGCACTTAATTCATGTTGTGTTCACAGAGGAAGGACACTTTTGGCTCTTCCACAGGAAGTGCTGACCCTACCTGACCAGTCTCCTTTTAAACTCTTCTGAGACGTTTGACTGAGACACAAAGGCGCCTGAGATGCGCAGTGGAAATGTTGTAGTAACATCAACAGTTTGCTGCAGCAAAACTTGAATTTCCCTCAACATTAATAAAGTATCTTTCTCTCTTACTTGTACAGGGACAGTGCAACAATGCATTAACCACGACAAAAATGATAGAAAAGATACTGGGGCCAGGTTATAGCATGAAGGCTAATTAGTATGGATTCAATTATTTTCCACTAAAATTCTACTAAATTATTCTATTCTACTATTCTTAAATTCTGCTATTCTTAAAGTAATCTACAATCAAACACATTAGCACTGTCCATACTTACCTGTTCCCCTCAGCCAACACACATTCTACATTCTGCGTTTATTTTTGAGTACAGATCTGTATGCTTCCTGCTCTAATGGTTGTTTTTGGGTCAGATCCATGTAAGCTGGGCCTCAGTAGCCGGACAGCGAGGGTCTAATATCTTCTCCACATGTGCTGTCCCTCCTCCTGTGTGTCCTCTGTGAAACCTCTGCCCCCACACGCTCACATGATCCCAAACAAGGGGGTAAGTACAGGGGAATGGGGAGCATGTGTATATCTGTGGCCACCATATACTGGATAAAATACACCATATTCTTCTATGAATGAGTGTGACCACAGCAAAATGGAAAACGGATGAGTGTCACATAAGAACTGATTTACTGTTTTTGTTTGCAATTTTTGCTTGTGATGGATGGATCAGTACAAAATCAATAGATGGATTCTGACTGAGATTTTAATTCTCATACAAAAATATCAATACTACTTAAAATTTGTTGAAATTACTTTTTAGTATTTTGGAATTTTCCTTCTATTTAAAAAATGTGTGAGAATCCTATCTATGAACATTGTCTCTGTTCTGTGTAGTCGTTTTATGTTATTTATTCAGTGCTTTTTTTCCCCCTCCACATAAGTCACATAAGTCATAAGTATATTTGCACTTTTTTCCCCACACATAAAACAATGTAAAGATGCATAAAAAAAATAAAAAAAATCTCTAACATCTCAACATTAATATCTCTAACAAAACACTGAATGAATTGACTAGTTAAAATATGAATATAACATAATATTTTCTTTTCAAATCTAAACAAAGAATCTTTGAATCTGGTGACAAAGCGGGCAAACTGCCAGCCAGATATATCCAACAAGAATAATCAAAGTCACTAATAACAGCTATAAGGGATGCTGAGGGTACCCTGGTAAATAAAGTTCAGGATATAAACAATGCATTTAAAAAAATAACACTCTTTAGACTCTCCTATAACTACAGAAGAGATATTAGAAACAATTAAGGCACTACTGTCTGGAAAATGTTTGAATTTTATAAATGCTATGCAAAAGATCTAATACCCCTGTACCATAAGATGCTCATGGAGGCACATGCAACTGGCTTTACCCCATCAGTAAATCAAGGTATCATTAGATTAATATTAAAAAAAGATAAGGACCCAACTGTAAAAACTATCGACCTATTAGCTTAATTTCAGCAGATTGTCATATAATTTCTAAAATACTTGCTAAACGGCTTGACAAAATTCTGCGTTCTATTATTCACCCAGGTCAGGTGGGGTTTGTAAAGCAAAGAAACTCATCAGATAATATTCACAGACCTTTAGACATTATATGGTAAGTAAAAGACTTGGACAATCCAACTGCTGCTGCTCATATCTTTAGACGCTGAAAATCTTTTGATCGTCTCGAATGGAAGTACATGTTCCATACGCTTAAAGCTTTTGGGTTTGGGGAAACGTTCCTTAAATGGATAAAACTGTTGTATTCAGACCCAACAGCTGCAGTACAGACTAATGGCCTGTACTGCAGCACACCCCAGGGCTCAGCTCTTTCCCCCGGCCTGTTCTGCCTCGGGCTTCATCCTCTTGCTAGAGCAATTCAGAATAATTCAAATATTAGAGGTATCAAAATTGAAAAGAATATCTATAATCTTATGCTATAACATGATGATGTTCTATGGATTACATCAGACCCACACATATCTGTACCAGTATTATTGGAGACCATAGAATCCTTTTCAAAATGATCAGGTTATAAAGTTAATTGGTCAAAATCTGAAGCCTTACCATTAACTTCATATTGTCCAAAGAACCTATTTCAAGCAGGCTCATTTCAATGGCCAACAGAAGGCATAAAATATCTGGGAATTCTAATCTTAGACCAGGGGTGGGCAATTATTTTTCAACAAGGGCCAAATAGAAGCAGAAAATATTGTGTAGGGCCGGGCCAAAAGTTTGAAGTCTACTCTGGTTATTAATTTTATTTCTACATTGAAATCAGTAAATGTCATTGTTTACAGAAGCTGGTAAGTTCTGTGTTATTATTAAGTAATGAGAGAGTGAGGTTTTACAAAAACTGAATTTATTCAGTAAAATAATTCAAAACAATAGTAAATGTGAAACATTTGTAACTCTTTTTCAGTCACATTAACCACACAATGCTTCCTGAGTTTAACTTTCTTAACTTTGTATTAAGACACCACAATGTGTTTGTTTGCCAAATAATATAATACAAGATATGTCACAACATTTTTTGTCCAACTGCCAAACTGTGTAGAAAAAAAGTCAATGTTTGCATGTTTAGTGTTTTTTTTCTTGATCAGTGAGAGAAATCTCGCCTCTGTTGAGCTTTAACAAGTGCATCAAAGTCAGGTTCATGTTTGAGGTGGAGATGTGAAGCACGTCCGACAGATGATCATCAGTACAAATGCATTATGTACAATTTTGAAAGTAGGTTTTATTTTCTTAATTCCAAGCAACCTTTCACGGGCCAGTCAGAGTCAGCTCGGGGGCCACATTTGAAATGCGCAGGTCTGCCTTAGACACACAGAGATGGTCATCACTAACCCTGTCACTGTAGGGTAAAGTTAATGTTTTTAAGATGAACTGTGTACCAAAATTAAAGTATTTATTGCAATGCTTTTCAATCACTATACCCCAGAGTACTTTGATAAATTTGATCACATTTGCAAGCAGTTTTTTTGGAATGGGAAACGTTCCAGAATAAAACTGACTAAAATGCAAATGCCAGTAAAGAAAGGAGGTTTGGGGCTCCCTAAATTAATTCTCTAGCACTATGCCTTCTGTCTGAGACACATTGCTCTATGGGCACTGCCACCTGAACGAGCCCCTCCATGGATGGGAATAGAGTCCAAACTGTTTTCTCCGCTCAGCTCAATAGACGCTCTGGCAAATAAGATGACCTCTCAGATAAAGTCCCATCCCATTATAGCAAATCTCCTTGTATGTATGGATATGTATGGAGAAAGATTTCACATATATTAATTTAAATCTTAAAGCCCCAGTGTGTAGGATTCGTGGCGCATAGGTGGATGGTGCTATTGCACTTTCTGTTTTAGCTACGGCAGACCTCGAGGGTCACCCGGGCGCGCGCACGAGCCGCGCGCCGCTACTGTATAAATAAAACCCGGTCCCGTTTTTTTTTTTTTTTCTCATGAAAACACACATTCCCGATCATGTACCATGACACTCTACACATCAAATGAAACCTTACAGTCTCCTCTTTTTGACTATGCAATTCATTTTCCTGCACAATAATCACTCCCCGAGCACATGGGGCTTTTATACGGAAAAGCACAAAACGAGGTTAGCTTACCTTAGAATGCTTTGCACAGGTCAAACTCTGTATTTCACCATAAACTTGCTCTCAATCTGTCAGTAAGGATCCAGCGAATAAAATCCAGTAAAACAATTTAGTCCAAAACACGTGTTAGATCCATTACGACGTCTGATCCGGCAGCATGCTTGTGTTGTTTACCCAAAACCATGAGCCTTGCCGAAGGCGGAGCCCAAATGTCCTTCTGCGGCTCTCGTATTCAAAATGGCTGCCTCTGCATGGGGAAGATCCCCCTTTTATGTGACTATATCTAAGTCCAAAAGAATACTTTGATTTCATGATGGAAGTGAAAAGGCTTGGAAAACAATGTATTTTTGAATGGGTATCTTCAATTTCAGTAATTAAAGGGTAAAAATCTTACACACTGTCCCTTTAAACATCTTAATACCTAAGCCTGTATCTGGAACAATCCAAAGCTTCTAACAGATAAAAAGTGTGTTGTGTGGAAGGATTGGCTCATTAGGGGAATTGCTAAACTTGCAGATTTGTATGAGGGAAACGCACTGAAATCATTTGAAAAACTGACACTTGAATATAACTTGCCAAAAAAAAAAAAAAAAACAATTTCTGGAAGTATCTGCAACTTAGAAGTCTACTCAGTACAGTTTTTGGAAAAGACTTCCCCACAACAGTCAGCTCTTCTATCACAAATAATAAAAAAAGAAATTGGGATTGGGACACGAGGCATCTTTTAAACACCCGATGCTCTATACATTGAAATCAATCTGGTCATCAGATCTCAACATCAACCTGACAAATGATGATTGGAATAAAATATGTGAAAATACAAATAAGCTGTCAAGAGCTGTGTAGTCCTTTTAAAATCATTTATTCTGTTTCTATTTCAGAGCAAATGTGTAAATGTTTTTCATGATGCTCAGGTCACCCTTGAAAAAGACCTCAATCTCACCAGGTTAAATAAAGGTTAATAAATAAAGTATTGCTTGCTGTCAGATCAAAACATAACTGTCTGGTACACTGGACACTGTGAAGGACAAGTTAAAAACATAAAATAGGTGAATAAAAACACAATACAATACAAAACTGGATGATGGTTTGAGTGGTTGTGAGGTAGGACTGTCTGAAGAGATAAGTTTTGAGTCACGATTTGAATAGATCCTTGTGTCAAAAAATATGGCTTAGAAATCTTCCAAATAAATTGAGCTATTCCCCTAGTGAAAAGAGAGTAATTACATAAAATTGGCGAAAAATCTCCAAAACCTGCATCCATGTTGAAAGGTCTGTAGCTGGCAGGTTGTAACATTACACCATCGTCTCATGTGATTAACAGATTGTATTTCTTCTCTTGTGTCTCTTCTCTCTCAAATGATTCATGCTGCTGCTGCTGTGTGTGTCTGTCCTGTAATAAAAGGCCCTCAATTCTGGAGCACCCCTGGGTGTCATCAGAATGACCTCTCTGCAGAAGGAGACCGACACAGGATGGGCGCGGGAGGTGTTTATGACGCTCCTCTAATCTCCCACACTTTGCTTTGGTTAAAGAAATACTCTTGTAGGGTCTCATGAAAAATATAGCAATTAAATGACTTGAATTATAGATTTCAGACCATTTTATTTGTTAACCTAAAAATCCATAACTCCTTACCAAGATCCATGTCTCATGATCTGGTTATCTACTGCTCCTGACTGCCAAGATGGATCTTGTTAAAGAATGGACCCCACCTCGAGGGCACGGTTCACCACTGTTATATTTCTTTAGAGGTTTCTAACATTTTCTGAAAGCTCTCTCCCAGTGGTGTCATTTTTACCATTACCATTTAGGGTGACATTTTAGGTGAGGGGTCCAAAGGGGTCTGACATGGATAGGACCAGGGACCGGCTCACGAGGGCAGCTGAAGAAAACTTGTACCTACCTGAAAACACATTTCTACAATGTTTCAAAGTCAAACTGCGTAATAATAAGTCCACATCCATTGTGGAACAATATGGCATCTAACTTATTTAACCAAACTGGAGGAAGTGGAAGCTGATAGACATCTCGCCGCCTGGACCATCGACTACCTCACTGACCGTCCACAGTATGTGCGGCTGTGAGTCAGAGGTGGTAGTCTGCAGCACCGGGGGCTCCCCCAGGACCTGGGTGTTCACCTCAACAATAAACTGGACTGGTCCCACAACACCGACGCCCTGTACAAGAAGGGCCAAAGTCGCCTCCACCTCCTGAGGAGACTGAGGTCCTTTGGAGTGTGCAGGGCTCTGCTCAAGACTTTTTATGACTCTGTGGTGGCCTCTGCTCTCCTCTACGCTGTCGTCTGCTGGGCCGCGAGCAGCACAGAGCGGGACAGGAAGAGACTTAATAAGCTGGTCAGGAGGGCCAGCTCTGTCCTGGGCTGTCCTCTGGACTCTGTAGAGGAGGTGGCTGAGAGGAGAGTGCTGGCCAAATTCATGTCCATCCTCTGCACCGGACTGTAGAGGAGCTGAGCAGCTCCTTCAGCAGCCGACTGAGGCACCCCCAGTGCAAGAAGGAGCGCTATTGCAGATCCTTCATCCCCACCGCCATCAGACTGTATAACTCCACCATATAGTCTAAACGTGCATTTTGTTTTCTATATTCTCTTATTTACTTAGTTTATTATTGCTTATCTTGTCTGCATGCACTTTTTTGTTCTAACTTTCTTTGCACTAAACTGCCTGGAGCTAATGTGGCAAGTGAATTTCTCCAGTGTGAGATCAATAAACCTATTGTCACCTATTGTCTCTCCCTCACTTTCTCTTCGTCTCTTTCCTGCTTTACACGTTAGTCTCTCTTACTCTCTAACTGTTCCTACCTGTCACTAACTGCTCTTATATCCTCAGAGCCCCATTTAGGAGAATTGTTGTTTTTGCCCTCCCTGGTGACGCCCTGTGACCTTTGACCCTGCTCTGCTCTGTACAGCTGTCTCCACTCTGCTCAGCGTTCAGGTTTTACACAGGACCACCCCAACCACAAGACCAAACACACACCTACATCAACATAACATTTAAAACTTGTCTGCCTTCTGTATACCCCTTCTCATTTATCAAGCTGCCAACCCCCACCAGACATAACGTTATGACTATTAACCATATGATTAAAGTTAAAGGGCCCGTATTTTCTGATCTATGTTAACAATGCTCTTTTCTCATCAAAAACATGCCTGAAGTGTTTTGTTTCATTCACACGTTTAACACACACACATATTTATGCTGAGTTTATCTCTCAAACTGAAAACACTCAGGAAGTTACAGGAAGTGCTCTGTTGTGTTTTTAAACTCTATACACCTTCACTAGAATCATGTGGATGATTTCAGCCCCGGAATTGCCAGTCTCTACTGAACAAAAGCTAAAATGTAGCTGTAAACTTGAAAACTACCACTACATGACATCACAAGGTGGAACAGAGCATTTTGAGCTACTCAAACATATGTGAATGAAACAAAACACAACTCAACTCAGGTATGTTTTTGATCAGGTAACAACATTCTAACACAACTAAAATCTCACAAGAGTCAGTTTTGCACAGTACATAGGACGTTTAAAGCTGCACTATGTAACTATCTATAGTGAAAGGACTGCCCATTTCTTTCCCTGGAATGTTCTTGTCATTTTCTGCAGGCAGAGTGTCACCTGTATGATTCCATGGAAATACGAAGTTAAAACCACACTTTGCACAGGATTTTTCAGTCTTAAAGGGATATGCCACCCCCAGGTCAAACTTGGGCATCTCCCCACAGTCCAGAGACTAAAATAAGTGGTGGAAAGCGTTTTTCTGGTGACCCAGCCATTGTCCAGGTCTGTCAGCACTGACCGCCGCGGTATCTGCAGCTACTCCGCGTTAGACTGGAGTCTAACGTCGCCAGAGAAAGATTTCGGCCAAAAGGAATTAATTTGCTCGATGCGTTTCCCAATTACTTTCTGTGTAGTGCGCATTCATATCGAGTGCAAATAAATGTGCAAATCAACACGGAGAGCTTGACTTGGTCATTTTGGGTGGGAACTATTTTTCAGTGCGGAAAAAGACAGACGAAGCACACACCACGCTGCGTAACAGGGGAACTCCCTTCCTGGTGCGTAACAGGGATTCCCCTGGCAGCGTTATGTGTGCTTCGGCTGTCTTTTTCCGCACTGAAAAATAGTTCCCACCCAAAATGACCAAGTCAAACTCTCCGTGTTGATTTGCACATTTATTTGCACTCGATATGAATGCGCACTACACAGAAAGTAATTGGGAAAAGCATCGAGCAAATTAATTCCTTTTGGCCGAAATCTTTCCCTGGCGACGTTTGACTCCAGTCTAACGCGGAGGAGCACCAGATACCGCGGCGGTCAGTGCTGACAGACTCGGACAATGGCTGGGTCACCAGAAAAACGCTTTCCACCACTTATTTTAGTCTCTGGACTGTGGGGAGATGCCCAAGTTTGACCTGGGGGTGGCATATCCCTTTAAACATGCAACAAAAAGCGCACATGACCGACACACATTTTAAATCTCCGATCGCAGACTGCTGTGGGCTATGGCTACAAAGTTGTTAGCACACATTGTGTCAGCTGTTTCCCGTCTACAGTAAAACCACTCGCTTTGAGACTCTTTAAGTGTTCAAAAGATCAGAGCACTGCACTTCGAGTTTAGATACAAGTCAAAACTGTGTTATTATTATTTGTGAAATGTGGTGCAATACTTCAGATATATGATTTTTAAAGCATAAAAGATTGGCGATAAAGTACACAGGAAGTAAAGTCACTATTGCTAATCTACAGCTTCACCCTGATCTGTGCACTGTGTGGATGTAAAGAGACACATGTGAGGAACTACTCTCACTTTTTTACTTTTAAAGAATGCCTCAAACTGGGTTAATTGCACCGTTTTATGAACTTGATTATTATTATTCAGGATAAATTCTGTGGATAATGTGAATGAAAATGCTGCAGTTTAACTTTACAACCTTAAGAGAGGTGAGTACTAAAATCGCCTCATTATTTTCTCTATTTCCTCAGTTTGTATCTTGAGCCTCTGTGTCCATCACTCCTCTACTCTGCCCATGACGCTCTGTTTTATTGGCTGTTGCCGTAGCATTGCTGATGTTTGGTGGTTACGATATGATATGGCTTCAAAATTGCACACGAAGACACGAGTCGGGTCATGTCTCCACAAAGTCGGGGAGAAGCAAATCACCGTCTTAATTAGGCAAATTCTCCTGCAGTGTGTGGCGGCCTATACTGTGGAATATTATGGCCAAAGGAACAGCATTTCCATGGAGACAAGCAGGAGGCTTTCATCTAGGCTAAATAAGAGTCAGGTATGTGGAGAGGCAAGCCTATTCACGTGAGGACATTTCTTTTGGTTCGTTGTCTGTCCATAGATCTGACCTGTAACTTGACCTTGTGGTGTCACACGCTTGACACCCTTGAGATTGATTGCTAAATGATCTATTGTGAAACATTTCAGGTAAATCCATAGTATCTCCATGGCGACAAGCTGACCCACCACCAGAGAAGTTACATAAGACAGTCCAATTCTGTTAACAAAACGTAGCAAAGAGATTTCTGCAAGGTTTTAATAGTAACCTCTATGACATTTTTATTATTAGTATTTAATCACAATTTGGGCATGAATTGTTTTTTTTATTCGTTCATGCTCCAAAACATGAACTTCAATAAATAGTTGGATTTTGTTTGCTACTTTTACCAGGCTGCCTCTTGAATGACTTGAAGTTGTAAAGTTGTGCTTTAGTCTTGCAATATTTTAGATGTAGTTTGGAGCCAATTTACTCATTACTCAATACAGTACGTACTGCCTTAGTTTTTTTTTTCTTTTTGTTCTAATTTTTAACTTTGGCTGAAGTTTATAATTTTACTTTCTAGTAGGACACGGGCAGCAGATATGACATTCATAGAAGTAATTTCACAACCTAGCAACCATTCTGTAAGAAGGGGCAAAAGTTGTCTGAATTACACTAAATGAAAACTTGTCATATTTGTTTATTTGTTTATTTAAGGATCCCCATTAGTCTCTACAAATGCAGAGACTAGTCTTCCTGGGGTCCAATTTAAAATACAATACATTTTAATACATTTAAGCACCATCAAAACAGCCAAATCAAAACACTGAGTTTAACTTATATTGTCAAAAACACATACCAAACACTTAAAATATGTTACATTCAGCTTATAGCATTTTCAAATAGTAATTTCTTAAAGGAAAATTAACGTTTTTTTTACAATCTGAGCCTTCTTTCGGCAATAAAACGAGTAGTTTTACTCACCCATAGCAGTTTGGTGTCAGTTGGAGCAGTATCGCAGAACTTATGTTGAGCCGTTCTGTTCTACTAATGATCCCGTATCCGTTAGCGTGAGTGCTCGGGGCACTGATTTGCGGTCTCCAAATAACACAAACTTTAGCACTTTTCAAATCACAGAAGATCGCTGTGTCAGGGTAGACTTTTAGTAGATTCCAAAACGGCCTGAAACCCGATATCGCAACAGAAAAGTAAAGTTCAGAGCGGTGTTAGCTTCTTTCGGACTAGCGGTGTTTACAAAACAGCTGAGTTCACGCATGCGCACTGTCCTCTCTGATGACGTCATCAAATGAAACTATAGCTGGATATCGGGTTTCAGGCCGTTTTGGAATCCACTGAAAGTCTACCCTGACTCAGCGATCTTCTGTGATTTGAAAAGTTCTAAAGTTTGTGTTATTTGGACACCGCAAAGTAATGCACCGAGCACTCACACTAACGGATACGGGATCATTAGTAGAACAGAACGGCTCCAACATAACTTCTGCGATACTGCTCCAATTGACACCAAACTGCTATGGGTGAGTAAAACTACTTGTTTTATTGCCGAAAGAAGGCTCAGATTATAAAAAAACGTTACTTTTCCTTTAACACATTTTTTAAAAACAGCATGATTTTGTATGAGCATTATGTGTTGTGGCAGCACATTCCAGTGAGAAATGGCTCTATAGAGAAACGTTGCTTTCAGTGCATTAGTTCTTGGTTTTGGTAAAGTGAAAATTGTGTTTGAGGCTAGTTTTGTATTAAACCTGTGTCTGCTACCAGTAAGCTGTAACTGTGAGACCATGTATAAAGGTCTGTGTGTTGTCCACACTTTATGCAAGAATATAACTAAACTACAGGCCAGTCTGTCCTTGACTATCAGCCATGAAAGTTCCTTATGCAGTAGTACTGATATTAGCCCTAAAAGAGCAGTTTAGAGCAAGACGTACGCTCATATGCACTTTAAAGGGTCCAAGTTACGTTGTTTTCTGATCAACAAACCTAGAGTTGTATTTTTACAACTCTAGCGTTAGCGTAATGAAGTTAGCTCGATGTTTGATGTTCGCTTGATATTCGGGGTTTAACATTCCTGCATTAACATCCAAGGAAGCATTTTGACAAAATAACGCGACCAAGGTTAACGAGAGTGCTACTTGTTAATGTCTATATAATAAAACGATAGCAAGTAATACTAACTATCGATTTATAGGCAAAAACTGCTCACGCAGCTCCTTCGTTCTGCGGCTACAATCATGTTAGGGACCGTCAACAAATGATCTTCACATTACTGAAATTATTCCGTCCCCCTGCTCCATCGTAGCAGTGACTCCCTCCAGTAATGTGAAGATCATTTGTTGACGGTCCCTAACATGATGGTAGCCAACTTCATTACGCTCTCTTTTCGGAACACGGATGGACCACTTAAAATGAAGGGGGGGAATGAGCCACCGCGGCCCGGTACCAAATGGCCCATGGACCGGTACTGGTCCACGGCCCGGTGGTTGGGGACCACTGTGCTAGATAACAAGATACTGTATCTACTACTGTATATACTTGCATGTACTTCTTATTTTAATGGAGTAAAATGATGATAAAAGCACACAATATAGGCCTATTTGTTCTGATGTGGGTCCAACATACAGTATTTGTCTCCGTGGAGATGCTATTGCTTTGCCTGAAATGTTCCACAGTATGGCATTAAATCTGTCTAGAGCGGTGGTGTGTTAAATGAATATGATAAACACTATAGATTGGATTGTGGATGAGTTATTGTTTTGAGCATAGAGAAGTACTTTCCACAGCAGATTTTTATACAGTTACACATATTTTGTTCAATAGTTGCTGGATAGTGGTAGTTGTTAGCTATCCAAAAATGTGTTTTGCATCAGTAACAAAGTTCATTTTGGTGAAAAGATCAGTAGAGTGAGCTTGAACCTTTCAACAGAAAAAAAAGAAAGAAAAACACAAAATAATGTGAAGAGAAGATACAACTTTGGATGAGCAATACATCTGTTCTGTGAGACTTGGACTGACTTTTTTCCCCATAAAGAAAAAGTTGTGTAAGATAAGCCAAAGATAGTAGGTATGAGGGAGGTCTTAATTTAAAGACATCGTATATAACGTTCTGGAGATGGCAATAAAAAGTTGTTTAAAAGTTTACTTCAGAACATTCATCATGGAGATAGTTTTTATGCCATACTGTGGAATATTATAGCCAAAGGAACAACATTTCCACGGAAAAAGGCTCTACAAATAAGAGTCAGGTTTGTGGGGGAAACAAAATCCTTGTTATTTTGTCTATTTTTATGCAAAAAAAAAAAACTATTATGGCTTTAAAGGTCCCATGGCATGAAATTTTCACTTTCTGAGGTTTTTTAACGTTAATGTGAGCTCCCCTACCCTGTTTAGCCCCCCCCATGGTTAAAAGTTGTGAAATGTCTAAACTGAGCATTTGCGATCCTTTTCTGCCTTACAAAAAATCGTAGCTCAAACGGGTGAGTTTGAACAAGGCACCTTATTGACGTCAGATCGAAAAAAGAAATGCAAATGCAGTTCCACCTCCGTCTGTCTGTACTCAGCGTCTCTGTAAATCACGCCCAGAGAGTTTGGACTGCGAATGCGCTAGGCAATGCGAAATGCGTTTTTTTATTTGCCTGGAGGCACGTCCGAGTGTTTCTAGGCTCGGAAGTCCTTTATCTGAGCCTCTGGACCTTTGAACAGCAGTGGTTTAATTTTATTTTCTGTGGAAATGTGTTTATTTTTCAATGGAACGCTTCAAATCTCTCCCCCGTGCAAAAACAAGGAAATGGATCAGCTGAGAGCTGAGAGCGAGAGCGGAGCGTTTGGCCACGCCCCCACCCTCTACTATTGGCCAGCTCTTTTCTCCTCATTTGCATTCAAGCAACAACACCCATTATGACCTGTTCTGAGGGAGAAAAATTACTCTTTCTCATCTTATCTCTGTTTCTCATGCACCGAGTGTTGATTTTGAAGAAGGATTCATTTACAGTATTAGGGAATCATTAAGGAGCCATATAAAAGCATCAAGAAGTACCATGTCATGGGATCTTTAAAATACAACTTTGGATGAGCAATACCTTCTGTTCTGTAAGAAAGATGGGGATAGGAAGGAGGTTTCACTTGGTTGATATTTAATAGAAATCTTAATTTAATAAAAAAAAACTGCTTGTTAGGTAAATTGTATTTTTTTCCATATATCATGCGATGCTGACTAGAGCCACTTCTCTGTCTGAAACTTTGTTAGACCTAAGTCTTAGCTTTAATTTAACACAATCTGATCATAAAGAACTGACTTAGTTGGAACTACAACAGATGAGCTGATGTGTTGATTAAACCATCTCATACACACAACATTACAATCACAAGCAAGCTAGCATTAGCCACCCTCACCTTTTTAGTTGAAAATCAAGCCTAAACTTGACCATGAACACTTGTATTGATCACTCCTAAAAATGTGTTTTTAAATCCATTTTGTATCGGTGTGTGCATTTTGTCACCATGGTAACTGCTGAACATTCCACCATACACATACATGCAGAACACCCATCAGCATGGCGTCTTTACAAAGTATCAGAGAGCAATTCCAAAAAAAGAAGGTCGTGCGTGAGACTGCGTAATTTTATCCTTTATTAGGGGGGGGGGGGGAGTGAACAATTTTTCCCGAGGAGGGGGGGCGTTTGAATTGTGTGAGAAATGCCGTGTGAGCGTCGAATTGCGTTGAATTTGTCTAAAGAGCAAACTTTAACTACAAAGCAACTAATGAGAGTTATATAAATGAAGTTATTACCTGATGGTTCTCCTCCTGTCCAGAATGCATTCAGTTTGCCAAATGTATTTAAATGTTCGATCACGAGCAGAGTGACTCTGAAGACTGAGCGGTCTGGCATTTGAGCACATGCCAGGAGGGCCACGGCCGTGCTCTATTACGGATTTGACCACGTGTCGGCGCGCACACTTCTCCGGGTGGTCAATGCGCATCGGGAAGTAGCGGCAATGTTTGCGCATAACGAACTGGTGGAACCTGGAGTCCAGGTGGCTGAACCAGTCCTGAGAGCGCACGGATGCGTTCTCACTACAGTTCTGTGTTTGGTGCAGAGCTGTAGAACCCCTCCCCCCCAGACTACGGGGCCGCTTGTAGGTGTAAATTGCCAGGGCCGATGATCCCAGTCCGTCACTGCTCTGAAGTGCTGTATGTTTGCAAGTTTTCTCCCCAACAAAACCCGCAACAGCGCAGCGGCGCCAGGCGCCTCGGTCAGAGGAACTGTGAAATACACACATATTTATACACGCAAAATAAAACTGACTACTTCACGGATTTTGCCTATCGTGGGTTATTTCTACAACGTAACCCCCACGATAAACGAGGGACCGCTGTAATGAGCCGCATCAGAGGGATCAAAGAGCCGCATGCGGCTCCGGAGCCGCGGGTTGCCGACCCCTGGGTTAGAGCGAACAACGCGTTTCACCCGAGTAGTGCCAGGCGTGACCAAATACCATCCAGTCACATGTTTTTCCTCTTAAAGTCATATTTTTGATTTAATGCAACATATATTACATATATGCAGTAGAAAAACAGACATATCATCCAGTGTACATAATATATATAACTTTTTTTTTTTTAATCTCACAAGTTAACATTACAACACGCATCAATTAGAGAGCATTGAGAAGAGTCATCTCGGGTTATGGAAAATAAATTAAGAAGTGTATATCCTCTTTGTATCGTGCTCTTTGTGTGTTTGGTTCAGGCCTGTTTCATATTTATGCTCGATTATATTGAGCAATAAAATACAGCATAAATCTCTCTCATGTCTAAGATGTCGGCACGGCAACTGTGAGGGATCATGGAAATTCACTTACCGACCAGAGCTCGACCCAAAATTCTGTTTTTATATTTATCGGTCTGAAGAGAGGGTTTGGGAGGGAACAGACAATAGGAGTGTTTGAGAACACTCAATATTAAAAACATTCAAAAACATCTATACACATTACTTATGACTTACGACTAAGTATTTACCACGTTAAAGCCCCACATGTATTTTTTTAGCCAAAAGGCAGACTAAAGATAAAAGCATATTTTTGATTGCACTGAAAACGTGCATCGTTTCTGTGAACAGGCTTGCATTTCCCCAAACCTGACTTATTTGCCCTGGCAGAGGACTGCATGCAGCTTGTTTCCATGGAAATGCTGTAGCTTTGGCTATAATATGTCATAGTATGGCATTAAACATAATAACCACAAACATTAACACACATTGATAAAAGGAAAAATTCAATTTGTCAACTGGACAAAGTTTATTTGGTCGAAAATGTTTCGGAGCTTCAAAAGACAGAAACTCAAAACAAAGAGGGGGGATAGTTTCAGAATAATTTCTGTATAGCTAGTTCCTCCCTGCAGCTAGATATAAGCAGTGTCCATCAACACTCTAACCAGAACTGATGAAGCAGCTTGGATGAGCTGCGAAACGTTTTCGACCAAATAAACTTTGTCCAGTTGACAAATTGAAATTTCTCCTTTTATCATGGATTCTACCTGGATGACTGAGGGATTCTCCAAACATTAACACACATTAACCACAAAAACTATACTTCCGAACATAGAGATATTATCTCCATGGATAATGTTCGGAAGAATGGTTTTATTTCGAAACACTCCCTCCAGAAAGATGAGATAAGATCATCTTTTGTCCCACAATAGGTAAATTGCAAGACACAGTTTAAGAACAGCGAGAGAACAGAAATAGGCACTAAAAATCAAGATAAATTCTTCTTCTCCTTTCGGCTTGTCCCTTTTTCAGGGGTTGCCACAGCGAATCAACTTTTTCCATCTCGCCCTGTTTTCTGTATCTTCTACTCTGGCTCCAACTACCTCCATGTCCTCCCTCACTGCATCCATAAATCTCCTCTTTGGTCTTCCTCTTTATCTCCTACCTGGTAGCTCCATCTCTAACATTCTTCTACCAATAAATCCACCAATATATCCACTGTCCCTCCTCTGAACATGTCCAAACCATCTCAATCTGGCTTCTCTAGCTTTTTCTCCAAACCTTCCTGTCTGTGTTGTCCCTCTGATGACCTCATTCCTGATCCTGTCCGTCCTTGTCACTCCTAAAGAGAATCTGAGCATCTTTAACTCTGCTATCTCCAGCTCTGCCTCCTGTCTTCTGCCTATTGCAAGTGTTTCTAATCCATACATCATGGCTGGTCTCACAACTGTCCTGTAAACCTTTCCCTTCACCCTAGCTGGCACTCTTCTATCACAGATCACTCCTGACACTTTTCTCCAGCTGTTCCATCCTGCCTTCACTCTATTCTTCACCTCTCTTCCACAGTCTCCACTGCTCTGAACAGATGATCCTAAGTATCTAAAATCCTCCACCTCCACCTTAAGTGATGTTGCTTGAAAACACCCAAGTGTCTCCAAAGCTCAAAATGCTCTGTTCCACCTTATGATGTCATGAAGCCATAGTTTTCACGTTAACAGCTACCTTTTCTTCTGTAGTGTTAGGTTGTGTTCTCATATGGATGTTATTTTTGGTTATTTTATTATTGTTGTTCTTTTCAGGGTATTTGTGAACATGTAATGTCTGTACTTTTATGTAATATGTTTATGTCACATCAAGGACTCTTATTTTGACCATTATGGACACTAAAGGAAATGTGTGTTGTTGTTTTTTTGGTGTTGCCTAGTTCCGGTGTGTAGTGGTAAAAAAGCGCGGCACTGCAGTTCACATGTGCACCTCACCTGCCGCTACCATATGTAATCAAAATGATCAAATAAATGGCACTTCAACTAAAAGAAAACCGGAGTGATGGTTACTATCCTGGTCACTAACTAATGGATGAAGAAAACATCTTAATCAAAATGGAAAGAGAAGAAAACCCTACAAGTAGAGACTGGCAAGTATTCTAATGATTCTAATGAAGGTGTATGGTGTTTAAAAACACACTGAAGCACTTCCTGTATTACCACATGCCATTACAGTGAGTGAGAGAAAAATTCAAGCTAAATATACAGGGTTTGTGTGTTAAAGGTCCCATGGCATGAAATTTTCACTTTCTGAGGCTTTTGAACGTTAATGTGAGCTCCCCTACCCTGTTTAGCCCCCCCCATGGTTAAAAGTTGTGAAATGTCTAAACTGAGCATTTGCGATCCTTTTCTGCGTTACAAAAAATCGGAGCTCAAACGGGCGATTTTGAACAAGGCACCTTATTGACGTCAGATCGAAAAAAGAAATGCAAATGCAGTTCCACCCCCGTCTGTCTGTACTCAGCGTCTCTGTAAATCACGCCCAGAGAGTTTGGACTGCGAATGCGCTAGGCAATGCGAAATGCGTTTTTTTATTTGCCTGGAGGCACGTCCGAGTGTTTCTAGGCTCGGAAGTCCTTTATCTGAGCCTCTGGACCTTTGAACAGCAGTGGTTTAATCTTATTATTTTTCAATGGAACGCTTCAAATCTCTCCCCCCGTGCAAAAACAAGGAAATGGATCAGCTGAGGGCTCAGAGCGAGAGCGGAGAGTTTGGCCACGCCCCCACCCTCTACTATAGGCCAGCTCTTTTCTCCTCATTTGCATTCAAGTAACAACGCCCATTATGAAGTGTTCAGAGAGAGAAAAATGACTCTTTCTCAGCTTATCTCTGTTTCTCATGCACTGAGTGTTGATTTTGAAGAAGGATTCATTTACAGTATTAGGGAACCATTAAGGAGCCATATAAAAGCATCAAGAAGTACCATGTCATGGGATCTTTAAACATGTGTGAATGAAACAAAACACAAATCCAGGTATGTTTGTGATGAAGAAACATTTATAAAACAAATCAGAAAATAGTCTACTATGGGCCATTTAAAGTTTTGTCACGGAACCTGTTTTTATTCATGTTTTCACAGTGTTGTTTGACTAATAGTTTTGAATCAATCTAAAGTTGCCCATAGTTATTTAAAGTAACTTATTGGTATGTGAGGCAGACACCTCCCTCTGAGGTTTAATGTCATTACACGTGTGATTTGTTTTGTTGCCACAGAGTCGAGGACGGAGGGAAAAGAAAAAGGATGGGGAGAAGCGAGTGAGATGAATGGATGAGAGCAAGGAGGACGTAAGAGGAGAGAGACATGCACACAAAGGGAGAGAGAGGGAGAGAGATGAAGATAGATAGAGAGAGAGAGAAAGAGGGGGAAGGTAAGAAGAGAAGAGAGCCTAAGAAGGGAGAGAGAGATCGAGAGGGAGGAGGTAGATACGTGTAAGAGGAGAGAGGGAGGGAGAGCTAGTAAGCAAGAAAGAGATGAGAGAGAGAAAGGGATAAGAAGAGAAAGAGGGAATGGGTATAGACATATAGATAAAGACAGATAAAGGGGTGCAAGAAGATAGAGGAGAGAGTATACTTAATCCTAGCAACAGCCAATACACTGACAGAAACTAATGACACCAAACATGGACATTTTTACACAAATTTCACTAACTCTCTGGGAAAATACTTAAAGGGATAGTGCGTTTTTTTAAATTTATGTTAATCTGTATGGGTTTCCTTCTAAAAGTTACGTGTGTTGACACCGGCTTACCTCTGACAGTCTCAGCTGATCCCGGTTCGGCTCGCTTTCTGGAGCCCACGTAAGTAGGTCCGGTAACTTCCCTGGAACATGAAATAAAGCTTCACTGTAAAAAATAAATAGTTAGTTCAACTCAAATTTTCAAGGCAACTGGCTGCACAGAGTTTTTGAATTGTGAGTATCAACTTAAATTTTTAAGTTTTTAAGTATTGCTGTTAAGTTATGTTGGGTCAACTAAGCTTTTGAAGTAATGGGGGCGGCAGTAGCTCAGTTGGTAGAGCGCTTGCCTGGTGATCCAGGGGTTGGCGGTTTGAATCCCGGGTGGAGGCGTGTGATCCCAGCTCCCACAGATGAGCGCTACCTGCGTCTGCGGACACTGGTAGCGCTCATGGCAGAAGATACATCAAGGCCCGTTGTGACGTGAGCCACCTGTGGGAGGATTCTCCAGCTGAGGTCCTGACCAAGCCGAAGCAAGAAGATCATGGAGATGGTCCCTGGGCGCAGTAATGTGCAGCCCACTGCTCCTGATGACAGGATGGGTTAAATGCAGATAACCAATTTTGTTGTACTTGTAATAATGACAATAAATAAATATTCTATTCTAAAATGTCAACTAAGCTTTTAAAGTTATGCTAGCTAATCATTCATCTTCTTCCGCTTTTCCATTTTCTGGGTCGTTCTGCTGCCCAGAACACAACACACCAGCCCCCATGAATCCTCCCACAGGTGGTGGGTCCACAGGAGGATGGCTCACATCACAACAGGCCTTAATGTATCTTCTGCCATGGGGGCTCTCTACCAGTGTCCGCAGACACTGGGGGCAAAGTGTCTTGCCCAAGGACACAACAGCAGCAGCACTTATCTGTGGGAGCTGGGATCACACGCGGTCAACCCATCAAGAGTGGGATTCGAACCGCCAAACCCTGGATCACTAGACAAGTGCTCTACCAACTGAACTACTGCTGCCCACACCAGCTTATCATTTTAAGTTCAAATTTCTATTTTAACAACAAATAATGCGCAAAGAGGAGATAAAATAACGTCTCATTTCGTTTTCATCAACATCAATGTTAACAAAAGGACTCGTTAGTCTCTTTATGACAAAGTTTTCTGCTCAGACAGCCGGCGCTTCTGAGGGGAAAAATGGTGGACGTTTCTTTTCCAAAGCCAAACCCAAGGAAAACCCCTGATAAACTCCTCCGGTTCCCCCGTTGCAGCAGATCCCAACGGCAGATTATTCCAAATGAGCATGTGCAGATTAGTTGGCCCAACCTACCGTCCACTTGAATTTGTATATCATGTCAACTCAAAATATGAATTAAGATCAACTTTTTAACAGAAACTTACAAAAGTGAGTTGAAATTACTCATTTGAGACAGTGTACGATGCAACTGGCAGTTTTATTGTCTATGTACGCTAAAATCCTAGTAATCTGAACAAATTCAAGTTGTCATTTTTACAGTGTATGTTTTTCTTCTCAAAACAAAACATTTGTTAGAAAGGTGATATATTTGCGTCCGAAACAGTTGTCCACGAAACATCCAGCAGCGTATTTTGCATTTGCTTATTGTCTCTCTCCACTCGTATCACTACACCCATGTTAACTCTATCAGCCTGTTCACTTGTAAACTTCGGGGTAGACATCCGCTGAAGGTGAACAGGCTGATATCTTTTGCCTGCCTTTTATCTTTTGTTCAGTAGAAATTGGTCATCTCTACAATAGCAATAGACAAAGCAAGCAGTTGTTGAAAGTTCCATCAGAATTAAATTAGAATCCTATAACGGTTTTGATTATAGTTCATTTCAGCAGGCAAAACAAAAAAGTTGCAAAAATAGTCACTTTGGCGAGAGACCTTTATGACAGAACAATTCCCCCTTAATATTTTCCTCATCTTATCAGTCCCACTGGCATCCTAAACAACAGCGCCGCAATTAATGGAGTGTCAGTGAATGTTTTGTGACCTATATACAGGACTTATCATTCAGACTGCTCTGCTCTTCTGTTGCTCTGAGCTCTCTCTTAGGGCCAAAAACCCTTCACCATTTCAGAGATTATAAAGCACAGCGAGGTGAGAATAACAGAGTGCAGGATAAAGATTGGAGACAAATTCATTATGTATTTGAACTTTTAGGATACTTTTTTTTTTTTTTACAGTTTGGAGTTACAGTAATCCCTCGTTTATCGCGATGGTTAGGTTCCAGAAATAACCCGCAATAAGAGAAATCTGCGACGACCGAACACACACAAACGAACGCACGAGCCGCACGGAGTGATTTAATCCTGGTTTAGTCCAGGTCTAGACCTGGTCCAGTCCTAGTTTAGTCCAAGGCCAGTCCAGGTTTAGACCTGGTTTAGACCTGGTTTAGTTCTGGTCTGGACCTGGTTTAGTTCTGGTCTAGACCTGGTTTAGACCTGGTCTAGACCTGGTTTAGACCTGGTCTAGACCTGGTTTAGTCCACGTTTAGTCCTGGTCTAGTCTCTTAGCCAATCAGGACGCAGAACACAATGTTACACTATAAAAAAAAATTGAAAAAAAAAAAAGAAATTGAAAAAAAAAATCCGCGAAACAGCGAGGGCGCGAACCGCGATAGAGCGAGGGTTCACTGTATATTTAGTGCATATATGACAGGTTTTTGTGGTTTTTTCCCCCTGATTTTTACTTAAAGGAGAATTCACTTTTTTTTTTTTTACAATCTGAGCCTTATTTCGATAATAAAACAAGTTGTTTTACTCACCCATAGCACATTGGTGTCATATGGAGCACTTCCAGAGATGTTTTAGATTTGCGATCTCCGTAATTGAGTTCTCGGGGCACATGTTTACGGTCTCCAAATAACACAAACTTTAGCACTTTTCAAATCATAGAAGCTCAATGTCTTAGTCTACACTTTTGTTTGAGTCAAAAGTGGCCTGTAATCCGAGATTTAGCTATAGTTTCGAGTAGATGAGGAGGCCAGTGTGCATGTGCGGAGTCACAGTTTATTTCGCTCTCAGCTCTCGGGACCCAAACATGAAACACAAAGCTGTAAATTATGGATAAATCTCGGATTACAGGCCACTTTTGACTCAAACGAAAGTGTAGACTAAGACATTGAGCTTCTATGATTTGAAAAGTGCAGCTTTACCTGGAATGTTCCATAGTATAGACATTAGTATAGTATAGACATAGACATTAAACATATCCCTCTAGCATTTATTCATTAAGGGTGTTTCTGTTGCTCAAAAATAAAATCCTGCCTTCTGTGAATAGGGGCAACTCTCCACAGATCTTAACTGTAATGTAGTGTAGTGCATCCAAACAAAATCATTTCCATGGAGACAGCCAGGCAGTGGACCCTTTGCTTGAATGCAAATGAGGAGGACAGAGACAGGCCAATGCAGTGGGTGGGTTGTGGCCAAATGCTCCTCTCTTTCCTTGTTTAGCGGTGCACTTTGCGCTGGCCCCACTTTCGTGTTTTAAGAGCGGAGGAAGATATGACACGCTTTCCATAAAAAAAAAACACACACACATTTCCACAGAAAATAAAATTAAACCACTGCTGTTTCAGAGGTTCGGAGGCTCGGATAAAGGACATCCGAGCCTGGAAACACTCTCACGTGTTTCTAGGCAAATAAAAAAACGCATCTCACATTTCGTTTGCGGTCGAAACTCTGGGCGTGATTTCCAGAGACGGTGGGTAGACATCCAGACGGGGGGTGGAAACCTTTCCGCGAGTGTGACGTCAGAAAGTTCCCTTGTTCAGAATCGCCCATTTGAGCTGTCTTTTTTTCAAATGCTGAAAAGGATCGTCAATGCTCAGTTTACACATTTCGCAACTTTTAGCCATGGGGGGAGCTCACATTAACGTTCAAAAACCTCAGAAAGTAAAAAAATCATGCCATGGGACCTTTAATGACCAGGGTTAAATATTCATTGAGAATGATTTCAAATATTCAGACAGTTTGACAGGTCGTGTCGCTCAAAATCAAAGAGTCATGTTTAAGCTAAATAAATGTATGATGAAAGAGAGAGAGAGAGAGAGAGAGAAATAGAGATGGAGAGAGAGATGAGAACAGAGCAATTTTACATTTTACCAATCCAAGTTGACAGTGGCAATATTTAATTTAAAACCTATGACTAACTGTGCTTAATTTTACAGCAACTAGCCTATTTTTTCTAGTAAACTGTTGTGATCATAAAGAAAGTCTCAGAAAGTTTGAACTTTTACACTCAACTGTCTTTAAATCACAGCTCCTTAACACATTTGAATCAGTTTTGTCTTATTTTACTTTTGCTTTAAGGAAGGAATAAATGGTAGTTTTCAGTCTCTGCTTTGGTACTGGTATATCGCTACCCGATATCACCCACTACTTAAAGCTATAGTATGGGAACCGGTCGGTAAATTCCTAATGTTTATGGATGTTGTGCATTGGGGACTTTGTGTACTGTTACAATGTGAGGGAGTCTAACTGTCTATTCATGGGGTTCAGCTTACTGTTATATGGGGCCATTTTGAGGACATCTTGGCCATTTTTGTGAGGAGGAGAGAAAGAGAAAAGGAGGTAGAAGAGAGAGGGGAGCGAGAGGAGGGAAGACTGAGAGGAGAGGGAGAGAAAGGGAGGAGAGGAGAGAACTTACTATATCAATTTATCGTTCAATAAGCCTATATGAAAGCTGGAACAATATTTTTGGGGTCAGTATTTACCTTGTGTACATTTTCTTTGCATTACACGGAAATGTTTTGTTGTTTTTTTGGATCTATGGTAATATTTGATCCATAAAAGATTGATTTAATAACTTGCAAACTAAATACTGAAGTGTTTGATTCTGCTGTTTCATGATTTTTTTTTACAATATTGTAGATTAAGAATAGTTTTAGTCATTTAAATCTGCTCTTGGGGTTATTGTGTCAGTGGCGTAAATTAGTCAAAAAAATGTTTCTATATTTATTTAAGCAATATTCCAATTTTATTATTGGGACTGGCCTATTTATAATATTCAATGATTAGAACAGTTACACCTACTTCCATAATGTCTTCACCCTCCTTTTTTTCTTCTTTTTTACTTCCATTTGAGTAATATTGGAGCAACCTCGGACCAGTGACCCGTCTCCAGATCTTGAGCTAGTCTTGGTCAGGAGGACTACAGCTGGAGGATTTGACCTCTGTTGCATGTTTTGCGTCGATGAGGGAGTTTTGAAGTAATGGTAATGACTCCTCAACAAGAACAACAAGAAAACACATATATATTTACACAATATCCTCCTGAGACCCGGCCCATTCATTTGTGTCCTTTATAGTGGACATTAAGTTAACCAGTCTACCTTTTAATTGTTTTGAGGTTCTAGTTTGTGGCTGCACTATGATAATAATAATAATAAAAAAAATAAATAAATAAAAATAAAAATAAATAAAAATCTAAAAATGTAAAAAAAAAATATATATAAATAATAAATAAATTATACATAAAAATAAATAAATATGTAAATAAATACTCAAATACATAAAAAAATACATTATATATAAAAATGAATAAATAAGGAATTAAAAGGGATTCTAAGAACTTTTTGAGGCAACTGTAGAAGCTTGTCAGAGATGTTGGTCATCAAAAAAATAAATAAATAAAAAGTTTTGTTAGGCTGTTAACTTAGATGTAACACCAAAATGTCCCCGACATCCATTACAGAGGACATGTTACAACATTATGAATAAAAATAAAATTAACAAAATGTAAATGTTAAGGTGTTAATTTAGATCCAAATAGAAAATAATAATAATAATAATAATAATAATAATAATAATAATAATTTAGATACACTTTTTTTCTCATGTCTATCATAACGATCTGATTTTAAAGGGCCCATATTACACTATTTTCTGATCTGTTACAATATTGTTTCCTCATCACGGACATACTTGGAGTTGTGTTTTGTTTCATTCACACATGTTTAACACACACACACACACACACACACACACACACACACACACACACACACACACACACACACACACACACACACACACACACACACACACAGACAATGCATGTTTAGGGTTAGACTTTTTCTCTCCTATAGAAAACACTCTGTTCTACCCAGGGGTGTAAGTAGTTTTCATTTCCTACAGGTGCTATAATTAATTAATTTATTTATTTTTTAATCACTCGTTTTACCCGTTTTTTTTTTTTTTTTTTTTTTTTAACGTTTTACACCTTTTTCATAGATAAATAACTTTTTAAATATACTTAATTATTTCATATTTTTTTAGTCAGCATAAACCCTCTCTTACAGGTGCAGGCTAGTCTGGTTAACACCTGACCATATCACAAGTGAGATATGGGTCTGGGAGCTCGCTTCGAAAAATCCCGTAGCGGAGGTGTGGTTAGCGATTGCCAACGGCCGTTTATTGGGCGTTATGAATGTCTATCATTGAGCATATACGTAAGTCCATAGCCAATCATGTCAGTTGTCAGTTCAAACTACAAGCTTCCGTTTGTCATGTAGTACGCGTCACCGTCTTTCTACCCCTCCCCCGCTCTCTGATTGGGGCCCTAAATCTGGGACTCTCGCTTGGACGAGTTTCCAGGCCGCCTTCCAGTTCGAAACGAACGGAAGCGGCCTGGGAATTCCCAGGCTAGGTGCAGGCAGCACACCGGCCTTAAAGGGATATGCCACCCCCAGGTCAAACTTGGGCATCTCCCCACAGTCCAGAGACTAAAATAAGTGGTGGAAAGAGTTTTTCTGGTGACCCAGCCATTGTCCGAGTCTGTCAGCACTGACCGCCGCGGTATCTGCAGCTACTCCGCGTTAGACTGGAGTCTAACGGCGCCAGAGAAAGATTTCGGCCAAAAGGAATTAATTTGCTTGATGCTTTTCCCAATTACTTTCTGTGTAGTGCGCATTCATATCGAGTGCAAATAAATGTGCAAATCAACACGGAGAGCTTGACTTGGTCATTTTGGGTGGGAACTATTTTTCAGTGCGTAAAAACACAGCCGAAGCACACACCACACTGACAGGGGAATCCCTGTTACGCACCAGGTTGGCAGTTCCCCTGTTACGCAGCGTGGTGTGTGTGTTTTTCCGCACTGAAAAATAGTTCCCACCCAAAATGACCAAGTCAAGCTCTCCGTGTTGATTTGCACATTTATTTGCACTCGATATGAATGCGCACTACACAGAAAGTAATTGGGAAAAGCATCGAGCAAATTCATTCCTTTTGGCCGAAATCTTTCGTTGGCGACGTTAGACTCCAGTCTAACGCGGAGTAGCTGCAGCTGTGCGCGGCGGTCAGTGCTGACAGACTCGGACAATGGCTGGGTCACCAGGAAAATGCTTTCCACCACTTATTTTAGTCTCTGGACTGTGGGGAGATGCCCAAGTTTGACCTGGGGGTGGCATATCCCTTTAAATCTTCTACCAGTGCGCAGCACCGCCTCGCAATGGTTTAGGCTATTTTCATGGCTACAGTCAGATAAGTTTTGACAATCCTTGCTTAACAGACTGCAGATATCTCTGCACGAGAGTTTCGGGTAGCTTTCACTTATTCTCGAATGGCATAGTGTGGTTGTTTGTGTTTTCTACTTAAATAGCGCACCTTCCTTTTTTTTTTTCAAATGTGGGGTTTGGCCACCATTAACCATATTTTCTTAGCGGTGCTGCGTACCGGCTGTGAATTTTATACCGGTGCTGCGTTCCGGTGCGCACCGCTTTACTTTCACCACTGGTTCTATCTTGTGATGTCATGTAGTAATACAGGAAGTGCTGCACTATGTTTTTAAACGCCATCACTAGAATCATTTGGATAATTTCAGCCCAGAATTGCCAATCTGTACTGAACAAAAGATAAAAAATAGTGTTGACGTCACAAGGTGGAGTAGTGCATTTCGTCATGTGCTCAGACATGTGAATGAAACACAACTCCAGATTTTCCTTTGATTTTATTGCTTACCACATGAGCACCAATAGAGGGCACTGTCACTCCTCTGTGTCTGCTGCATTCAAGTCTTTATAAACAGCACATCCCCCTCCAGCACAGACTTCCCTTTTCTCTCTGTCTTTCCTCAGTTTTTTGTTTTGAACTGGGATCTGCTCGTTTTTGACTCTATCCTCATGCAGGCACCAGCTCCTCACAGCTGACTGTATTTTCAATGAGTCTGAGTATTTTTGACAAGCAGGAAGAAGGCTTGATTTACCACAGAGATAACAGCGGACAGGTGGACAAACTGTGGAGACGCATGCCAAACAAAAAGAGCTATAAAAATGTACTGAATATAAAGGATTTGATTCAATATTGTAAGTGAAACTGCCTGAAATGTTAGGGGTTATAGCTTTAAAGGTGGATTCTGTAACTATTCTGGTGGAAGGTCACCTGCTTGTTTCTATGGATGTCATTGTTCTGCCTGGAAGGTTCCACAGTATGACGTTAAACATCTCTACCTTATATTTATTCAAATACAGGTGGTTTTATAGCTCAAACATACCTAGAAAAACAAGCATTCTTACTGTGAATGGGGTCGCCTCTCCACAGATCTGACCTGCAACTTGGTCTGATTTGGTCTCCATGATGATGAAAAGGTCTAATGCCATACTGTGAAACATTTCAGACAATGCAATAACATCTATATGGGGAAAAGCAGTTGACGGACCCTCCAGAAAAGCTACAAAATGCACCTTTACGGATGTCCGTGAAGTTAGAGGTGGTGAGAATGGTCAATAAAATAAAAGTAAATGTATTGTTAATTCAATATAATACACAGAGTTCAAATTAGTTTACTAAAGAATGAATTGTATTTCAAGTATGATCTGTCTGCGCGTAACATCTGATTTAAAATTTGAGATTTAGGTACAGTCGAAGAAATAAGTTGATCCCTTGATGATTTTGTAGGTTTGCCCACTGACAAAGAAATGAACAGTCTATAATTATAATAGTAGGTTTATTTTAACATTGAGAGAATATTAAAAAGAAAATCCAGAAAATCACATTATAAAAAAATGTATTAATTGATTTGCATTTCATTGTGTGAAATAAGTTTTTGATCCCCTACCAACCATTATGAGTTTTGGCTCCCACAGACCAGTTAAATACTCGTAATCAACCTGAATTAGACTCCTGTTTTAACTAGTGTCCTGTATAAAAGACTCCTGTCCACAGAATCAGTCAATCAGACTCCAAACTCTCCAACATGGGAAAGACCAAAGAGCTGTCAAAGGATGTCAGGGACAAGACTGTAGACCTGCACAAGGCTGGAATTGGCTACAAAACCATAAACAAGAAGCTGGGTGACAACTGTTGGTGCAATTGTTTGAAAATTTAACAAATACAAAATGACCATCAATCGACCTCAGTCTGGGACTCCACACAAGATCTCACCTCGTGGGGTTTTAGTGATCAGGAGAAAAGTAAGAAATCAGCCTAGAACTACACAGGAGTCAATGATCTCAAGGCAGCTGGGACCACATTCACTAAGAAAACCATTGGTAACACTTTACGCCGCAATGGATTCAAATCCTGCAGTGCTCACAAGGTCCCCCGGCTTAAGAAGGCACATGTGCAGACCCGCCTGAAGTTTCCCAATGAACACCTGAATGATTTACAGAGTGATTGGGAGAAGGTGCTGTGGTCAGATGAGACCAACTCACCATGTTTGGCAGAAGAGAAATGCTGCCTATGACACCCAGAACACCATCCTGACCATCAAGCATGGAGGTGGAAACATTGGGCCTCATTCATGAATATTTTCTTACATTTTTTTTTCTCATTACTTCCACTTTAAGAAAATACTGAGAGAACTCTGCCCCAGACTCATTAACCGTTCTTACGCCAAATTTCTTTGTGACAGTTGCGTCAAATTCCACCCAGCTACGAACACTTCCATTTACATTTTATTTAAATAGGACATTACTATGTATTTGGTTAAAAACACCCTCTGAACTTCCCAATATGGCCAATATGTCATCCATCCATCCATCCATTTTCTTCCACTTATCTGGGGCTGGGTTCGGGGGAAACAGTCTAAGCAGGGACTCCTAGACTTTCTTCACCTAAGGAGCTTCCTCCAGCTCCTCCGGGGGGACCCCAAGGTGTCCCCAGTACCCAAACTGGATCCCCTCCGGCCCCTGACTGAGCCAAGAAATTCTGTCCATTAATACAATGAACAGAACCGGTGACAAAGGGCAGCCCTGGCAGAGTCCAACATGCACTGGAAACAGGTCCGACTTACTACCGGCAATGCGAACACAGCTCCTGCTCCGGTCATACAGGGACCGGACAGCCCTTAGCAAAGAGCCCCGAACCCTGTACTCCCAGAGCACTCCCCACAGGACCCCATGAGGGACACAGTTGAATACCTTCTCCAGATCCACAAAGCACATGTGGACTGGTTGGGCAAACTCCCATGAACCCTCGAGCACCCGATGGCGAGTATAAAGCTGGTCCAGTGTTCTGCGGCTGGGATGAAAACCACACTGCTCCTCAGAAGGAGATGTATGGTTTGGTATTATGGCCTGTGAAAGGGCGAGGGAGAGAGTGAATGACGAAGTCAGGTGGAGTGCATCTACAGACTATAGCTGTGTCTCAATTCTCAGAGTGCACAGTTCGGAGTGTGGTTTTAAGGGCATGTATGTTACATCTGGCGGGACGACTGCTGTCCCATTCCTTTTTTGTCCCATGCACAGTTAACACACAGTCTGAAGACCGCAGTCGTTTCCATGGAAATTGGGGCGTGGATCAACTGTGTGAAATAGCACACTCCCCGCACTCATATATCCCAGCATGCACCATGCGCTACTTCTTCTACGGGAGAAAATGGAGTCGGCGGCTGCATCTGGTAGTTGCATGGCCTGTCGCATTTCGCCGACGCCCTTGCTCAGGGCTGAGCAAGTATGCACAGTCTTGTCTGCAGTCTGAGCCCCCTTAAAACCACGCTCCGAGCTGTGCACTCTGAGAGTTGAGACACGGCTAACGGCTCTTTTACAGCTGTGATTTCAAATGCCCAAACTCACATGAACACACACAGAGAGGGAATATTTAAGTCATAAACGTACTGAAATAAGTGGGCGCTTTGTCATATTTATCGCGCTTCCCCCTCTGTAATTAGTGAGGGAGGGGGGCTGGGGTAAGGGTGCATAAGTGGTCATGGGGCTCTGGTCATGGGGGGGTCAGGGGAATGATGGGAGTGTTGAGTCCAGCGTGGTAACCAGGCTCAGGGCTGTGTCAGTGGCCAATATGGAGCACACTGGAGCTGGGACAGATTGAGGCTCACTGCAGCCTGTATAAAGTCTGTTAGACCCAATAGACACATGCTCTATGAAACACCTCATGAATGTTATTGGATCACATAGTAATATGTTTATAGGAAATAATTAAAGAAAATATATCACTTACAGTCATCTGGGAATTAGGATTTTCTGTTGCATTATCAGAGTAATAATATTCTGAAACAGTAGAGTTTTTGTTCTTGCGAGTGCTCCTGACTGTTTGTAGGATTGTTCTTACAGAAGAACATTTTCATTTAAGAAAAAGTCAAAAATGTTTGTAAGAAGGCCTTAAGTACAAATTTGTTTGTGAGAATGTTTCATGAATGAGACCCATTATGCCTTGGGGGTGTTTTTCTGCCAAGGGCACAGGAAATCTTCACCGTGTCAACAGGAGGATGGAGGAGCCATGTACCATTAAAATCCTGAGTGAAAACCTCCTTTCCTCCTCCAGGAAACTGCAAATGGATCGTGGATGGGTTTTCCAACATGATAATGACCCAAGGCAACGAAGGAGTGGCTCAAGAAGAAGCACATTAAGGTCATGGAGTGGCAAGTCTTTTTTGGCTCAAGGGTTGAAATACATTTTTCAACATATGAAATGCAAATCAGTTTATATATTTTCTTTAAAGTTATTTTCTTTTTGATATTCTCTCTCTCAATGTTAAAATAAATCCACAATTAAAATGATAGACTGTTCATTTCTTTGTTAGTGGGCAAACCTACAAAATTAATAAGGGATCAAATATGTATTTATTACAAACCATGACATTCACAAAATCTGGTGTTTTCATGGAATAGACCACAGAAATAAGGAAAAAAACAAACAAAAATCATATCTGAAGGAGCAGTGCAAGAAACAAAAATGTTCAAATAATTTTATATTGTCAACATAAAGCTTTTGTCACTTATTCATAACATACTGACATAGGTTTCTCTCTCTCTCTTGCTTTCTCTCTCAGTCTCACCCTCTATGTGTGTGTCTCTCTCTTTCTCTGCCCTCCCTCTATGTCTCTCCCTCTCTCTCTCTCTCTCTCTCTCTCTCTCTGTCCCCATATCTCTCTCACTTTTCCTCTCCCTCACTTGCTCCACTGATCTTCTGAGAGTGCTTTGCTTCTGTCCATCTTTTGTGTCCTGAACCTTCACCCTTCGCTCGCCCCTGTCTCGCCTCTCACTCTCTAATTACCCACAATGCTTCGAGTGGCTCCTCCCTCTGAGCCTTTGAAGTTTATTTTAAGTTTAAATTCGACTTTGCTCCGCTGCAGACCAAACAAGGAAGGACTCTGTGCATTTTAGACCTGGAAAATTGTGTTTGTTTTCACAGGAATGCCGACATCTTGGGTTACATATGTGTTTATATATGCGTCTGTGTGTGTACGACAGAGCCAGCCGACCAGTGCACTTGTTTGTGGCTACGCTCGATTGAATTAGATTGAAATTGGCCTCATTCTAGTAGATCTGCATAAAGAAGTGTGTGGGTCCATTTGGCTGTAGGAGGGTTCTCAAACAGTGGTGCAAGTGCAGTTGGAGTCTATTCCAGATCATGTATGCAGTCATTTAAAGGTCCCATGGGATGAAATTTTCACTTTCTGAGGTTTTTGAACGTTAATGTGAGCTCCCCTACCCTGTTTAGGCCCCCCCCATGGTTAAAAGTTGCGAAATGTCTAAACTGAGCATTTGCGATCCTTTTCTGCGTTACAAAAAATCGGAGCTCAAACGGGTGATTTTGAACAAGGCACCTTATTGACGTCAGATCGAAAAAAGAAATGCAAATGCAGTTCCACCCCCGTCTGTCTGTACTCAGCGTCTCTGTAAATCACGCCCAGAGAGTTTGGACTGCGAATGCGCTAGGCAATGCGAAATGTGTTTTTTTATTTGCCTGGAGGCACGTTCGAGTGTTTCTAGGCTCGGAAGTCCTTTATCTGAGCCTCTGGACCTTTGAACAGCAGTGGTTTAATTTTATTTTCTGTGGAAATGTGTTTATTTTTCAATGGAACGCTTCAAATCTCTCCCCCGTGCAAAAACAAGGAAATGGATCAGCTGTGGGCTCTGAGCTCTGAGCGGAGAGTTTGGTCACGCCCCCACCCTCTACTATTGGCCATCTCTTTTCTCCTCATTTGCATTCAAGCAACAACGCCCAGAATAAAGTGTTTGAGAGAGATATTTATGACTCTTTCTCATCTTATCTCTGTTTCTCATGCACTGAGTGTTGATTTTGAAGAAGGATTCATTTACAGTATTAGGGAACCATTAAGGAGCCATATAAAAGCATCAAGAAGTACCATGTCATGGGATCTTTAAACTGCGTAATATTTCTAGTGGAGGGTACACCACCTGCTTGTCTCCATGTAAATATCATTGCTTTATATCCTCCTGAAAAAGTATAATAATAATAATAATAATAATAATAATGCATAAAATAAAATAAAAACTAAAATATATAAATAAAATACATAAAAATATATAAATAAAATAGGCCTACATAAATAAGTCAATAAATAGCCTAAATAATACATAAAAAAATTTAAATAAAACATAAAATATAATAAATACAAATACATAAATGAATAAACAAATAATACATTAAAAAGGAGTCTAAAAACTTTTTGAGGCGACTGTAAAACCGACCGAAAAAATGTTTTTGTTAGGTTTAGGTTAGGTTAACTTGACATGGATTTAACACTATTCCAGTCCATTACAGAGGACATGTTACAAAAATGTGAATACAAATAAAATTAACAAAATGTAAATGCTAAGGTGTTCATTTACCTCCAAATAGAAAATTAAAATAATAATAATAATTTAGATACACTTTTTTTCTTCGGGTCCCAGGAGGATATAGAATGTTCCACAGTGGTCGTATCTATCACAAGGGAGGAGTTGCAGCACTACGCTACATTACAGTTCAGATCTGCGGAGAGTCGCCCCTATTCACAGAAGGAATAGCTGTATTTTTGAGCAATAGAAACACCTGTAATTAATAAATAAGATCTCCATGGAGACAAGCAGGTAGCGGAACTCCATCAGAAAAGATGAGCAGTGCACCTTTTAAAGAGGTCGTATAATGCAAAACCTATTTCCATGCATGTTTAAGTAATGCAGCGATCTCTTTTGAGCCCTAATTGAACCCTTTTTACAGTTACCTAGAAAATTCTAGGTAACTGAGATTATGGAAGCCTATCCATAATCTCACAGGACAATTCTCCATAAATATCCTCCCGGGACCCGAAGAAAAAAAAGTATCTAAATTATTATTATTTAATTACTAATTAATAATTACTATTTGGAGGTAAATGAACACTTTTATATTTTGTTAATTTTATTTTTATTCATAATGTTGTAACATGTCCTCTGTAACGGACTGTAATGGTGTTAAATCCATGTCAAGTTAACAACCTTACAAAAACATTTTTTTTTTGATGACCAACATCTCTGACAAGCGTCTACAGTCACCTCGAAAAGTTTTTAGATTCCCTTTTAATTTCTTATGTATTTATTTATTTACTTATATACTTATTTATGTATTATTTATTTTTTATTTTATTTATATTTTTATTTATTATTTATTTATTTGTTTACTTATTTATATATTTTTATTCATTATTTATTATTATTATTATTATTATTATTATTATTATTATTATTATTATTATTATTATTATTATTATTTTATTTATTTATTTATTTTTTTATCATAGGGCAGCCATAGAGTCTATCTCAAAACACTTAAAAGACAGACTGGTTAACTCAATGTCCACTATAAAGGACACAAATGAATGGGCGGGTCTCAGGAGGATATACAAAAACATACTGTGCGTTACAATGTGAGCAGTAGTTTTATTAGTGGGATTAGCTGATTGTGTTCTGATCGCGCTCTGAAGGGGGAGTGACTTTGTAGACTTAAGTTACGTCTAATGGACTAGAGATACAGTAGATAGTCACCTCATGTGCAGTGACTAGACGTTATCAGTTGTCTGTTCATTCCTGTGTGTGTCTCTTTTTTTAAATTGGCATATTGGTATGGTACAGTTCGGTGTTATCTCTGTGGCGTTAAGCTTGAGCACCGCCCTGGTGTTTGATATGGCCTCTGCTTCACGCTCACGTTGAAGTGAATGGTCAGAGCAGCACAAAGAGTCAACTGTGTCTCAGATTATCACAGCTTTGGTCCACAGCCTTAACAAACTCAATCTTACACACCAAAATAAACACATCTGTCAATTCCACTGACATGTAAATACAATTAGCAAGTACCTAACCTGTTTCAGTCTTTAGCACATATTGGACGTGGAGCTCAAACCACCAATCCTATGTTGTAAATAATGGGGAAAAGAGAAAAGAAAAAGAATTTAAAAGCATTTTGTTAAGCGTCAAGGGGTAGCTTTCTGGGTAGAGGGTCCGCCACCTGCTTGTCTCCATGGAGATGGTTTTATTTTGGCTGAAATGTTTTCACACCGTGGCATTAAATTTATCCATCTTCCAATCATTTAATTATGGGTGTTTTATTGCTCAAAAGTCAGTAGGCCTTCCTCTGCACAGATCTGACTAGTATCTTGGCCTGGTGGCATTTCCTGTTTGTTTTGTTTCCATGGAGACAAGTTTAATACCATTCTGTGAAACATTCCAAGCAAAACAATTACATCGTCATGGAGACAGGGACACCCAAGGAAAAGTAACGTTTTTTTTTTTTACAATCTGAGCCTTATTTCGGTAATAAAACAAGTTGTTTTACTCACCCATATCACTTTGGTGTCATATGGAACACTTCAGGAGATGTTTTAGATTAGCGATCTCCATCATGTGAGTTCTCAGGGCACATGTTTGCGGTCTCCAAATAACACAAACTTTGGCACTTTTCAAATCATAGAAGCTTGATGTCTTAGTCTATGATTTCGTTTGGTCAAAAGTGGCCTGTAATCCGAGATTTAGCCATAGTTTCGAGTAGATGAGGACGCCAGTGCGCATGTGCGGAGTGTGCTCTGAGCTCCCGGGACCCAAACATGAAACGCAAAGCTGTAAACTATGGCTAAATCTCGGATTACAGGCCACTTTTGACCAAACGAAATCATAGACTAAGACATCGAGCTTCTATGATTTGAAAAGTGCTAAAGTTTGTGTTATTTGGAGCCCACATGGGGCATATTACATGCTCGGGGAATGCCCCGAGCTATGGCTAGAAGTCGCGCTAGGCTAACCGCAAATCTAAAACATCTATGGAAGTGCTCCATATGACACCAAAGTGCTATGGGTGAGTAAAACAACTTGTTTTATTACCGAAATAAGGCTCAAATTGTAAAAAAAACGTTACTTTTCCTTTAAGGACACTTTATTGACCCTGGTAAGGAAATGTGTCTACTGTATCCTTCAGTACGACTGGGGCAACCTGATCTGAAGGTTCTAGTCAGGTTTCCCCAGCCAGAGATTTTTGAGGTGTATACTATAACAATAAAGAAATTTTCAGCATTAATATTTTAGTATACGTAGTACTTTTCAGTTTTTGTTTGAATCCCCTCACCGTTCATTCTCAGGACTACCTAAACTTAAAGGGATAGTGCGGGGTTTTTTTTAATGTTAATCTGTAACTCTGTTAACTCTATCAGCCTGTTCACCTTCAGCGGATGTCTACGCCGAAGTTTACAAGTGAACAGGCTGATAGAGTTAACATGGGCGTAGTGATACGAGTGGAGAGAGACAATACGCGAACGCAATCTACGCTGCTGAATGTTTTGCGGACAACTGTTTTGGACGCAAATATATCACCTTTCTAACAAATGTTTTGTTTTGAGAAGAAAAACAAGCTTTATTTCATGTTCCAGGGAAGTTACCGGACCTACTTATGTGGGCTCCAGAAAGTGAGCTGAACCGGGATCAGCTGAGACTGTCAACACACGTAACTTTTAGAAGGAAACTCATACAGATTAACATTAAAAAAAACAACAACAACAACGCACTATCCCTTTAAGGATTTGTCTTAGTGTGCATGTTTTAGATTGATAGAAACACCTAAGAAACCCAGACCTGGAAAGAACATGCAAATTCCACACAGTTTTCTATATTGGTATTATATTGAAACAACTGCTTGATTGTTATATAAAAGCTCTAATTCTCTTTCTCTCCTCACAAACCATCCCTCTTTTGCTTGCAGTCTGCTCTTCTGTGGACCGGAGCTCAGGTCGGAGCTAATGCTTCCTAAAGTGAGTGTTTGGTCTAGACTGCAGACAGAGTGGCAGACAGCAGAGAAACTGGAGCAACTTCTCTGAACCCAAACAAGAGAAAACTGTGAGTACTCCTTTTTTTTCTCCCAGTGTGTACTCTCACAACTACACTTTTACCTGAGTATATTTTTTGAAGCTTCTTTCACAGTCACAGCTGCTGTTGCTGAAAGACACAGATGTTTAGTTTAATTTAGTTTAGTTAGTTTATTTGACATGGACCATGTACAGGAGCATTAATCCAAGAAACATTGAAGACATGCTTACTACCAGACTATTTCCACCTGCGTGAAGTTGGCCCCCCATCAAACGCACATCTACACAAAAACTATGTCAATCGTTTGTGCTTCGTTTGTTCTGTTTTGTGCTGCAAAAGGTTTTGCTTGTGCTGCTTTAGTTTTTGAGAAAAGTAAAGTTTTTTTTTTACAAGCTGAGCCTTCTTTCGGCAATAAAACAAGTAGTTTTGCTCACCCATAGCAGTCTGGTGTCAATTGGAGCAGTATCGCAGAACTTATGTTGTAGCTGTTCTGTTCTACTAATGATCCCGTATCCGTTAACATGGTGCTCAGGGCATTACTTTGCGCTCTCCAAATAACACAAACTTTAGCACTTTTCAAATCACAGAAGATCGCTGTGTCAGGGTAGACTTTTAGTGGATTCCAAAACGGCCTGAAACCCGATATCCAGCTATAGTTTCATTTGATGACGTCATCAGAGAGGACAGTGCGCATGCGTGAACTCAGTTGTTTTGTAAACACCGCTAGTCCGAAAGAAGCTAACACCGCTCTGAACTTTACTTTTCTGTTGCGATATCGGGTTTCAGGCCGTTTTGGAATCTACTAAAAGTCTACGCTGACACAGCGATCTTCTGTGATTTGAAAAGTGCTAAAGTTTGTGTTATTTGGACACCGCAAATCAGTGCCCCGAGCACTCACGCTAACGGATACGGGATCATTAGTAGAACAGAACGGCTACAACATAAGTTCTGCGATACTGCTCCAATTGACACCAAACTGCTATGGGTGAGTAAAACTACTTGTTTTATTGCCAAAAGAAGGCTCAGATTGTAAAAAAAATGTTACTTTTCCTTTAATGATTCTTTTATAGCTCAAATTGGGGTCAGCCAGCCCCCCACAAAGCTTAAAAATGCTCTAAAATGGCCCAAAATGGTGTCAATCGTTTGTGCTTCGTTTGTGCTGTTTTGTGCTGCAAAAAGTTTCGTTTGTGCTGCTTTAGTTTTTGAGGGGGGGCTGGCTGACCCCAATTTGACCTATAAAAGAATCGTTAATATCTCAAAAACTAAAGCAGCACAAACAAAACTTTTTGCAGCACAAAACAGCACAAACAAAGCACAAACGATTGATATTTGTGTAGGTATGCGTTTGATGGGGGGCCAACTTCACGCAGGCGACTATTTCCACCTGCAGTCCCTGAGACACACAAAACAGAATACAAAAATATAAACGAAGCAATCTGTATACAAACAGTTATAAAAAGTACAATAACAATAAATATCTATTCCATTCCCACCCTGCCCTTAATCAGAATTTTGTTTTTAAGATATATGTTGTTTTTCTTACATTAGTTGGCACTTGTTAAAGCCCCAGTGTGTAGGATTCGTGGCGCATAAGTGGATAGTCGCTATTGCACTTCCTGTTTTAGCTACGGCAGACCTCGAGGGTCACCCGGGCGCGCCGTAGCGGCGCAAGAACCGCACGCCCCTACTGTATACATAAAACGCGGTCC
Source organism: Paratrypauchen microcephalus (assembly GCA_036785185.1). Taxonomy (NCBI): domain Eukaryota; kingdom Metazoa; phylum Chordata; class Actinopteri; order Gobiiformes; family Gobiidae; genus Paratrypauchen; species Paratrypauchen microcephalus. Next base: position 1,130,969 of record JAVJIX010000204.1, on the reverse strand, counting down.
CGTTCACTTTTTTTTTTTTTTTTTCGCATGAAAACACACATTCCCGATCATGTACCATGACAATCTACACATCAAATGAAACCTTACAGACTCATCTTTTTGACTATCCAATTCATTTCCCGGCACAACAATCTCTCCCCGAGCACATGGGGCTTTTATACGGAAAAGCACAAAACGGAAAAGCACAAAGCTTACCTTTGAAGGCTCTGCCCAGGTCAAACTCAGCATTTCACCATAAGCTTGGTCTGAAATCTGTCCGTAAGGATCCAGTGAATAAAATCCAGTAAAACAATTTAGTCCAAAACACGTGTTAGATCCATTACGACGTGTGATCTGGCAACATGCTTGTCGTTGTTTACCCAAAACCACGAGCCTTGCTGAAGGCGAAGGCAGAGCCCAAATGTCCTTCTGCGGCTCTCGTATTCAAAATGGCTGCTTCTGTATGGGGAAGATCCCCCTTTTATGTGACTATATCTAAGTCCAAAATAATACTTTGATTTCATGATGGAAGTGAAAAGGCTTGGAAAACAATGTATTTTTGAATGGGTATCTTCAATTTCAGTAATTAACGGGTAAAAATCTTACACACTGTCCCTTTAAGAATATCTTTTAACAAGGCAAAAGTGCCAACATCTTAATTCAGCATTAAATTTTTTGAAGTCTTTGCATAGGATTAAATGTGCTGGTAATTTGTTCCATTCTGTTCTAGTTTTGAAAGAGAATGCTGATTGGCCTAGAGCTGTTTTTCTTTCAGGTATGCCACACTGGACCTTGTAGTTCTGGTCATCTGTTCAGATAATGATTAATGTGACAATGTGGCAGCCATTCTGTGCCTAGGGCCTTTTGGATCCACAATCACATTAATTTGCCCACTTAACCTGTGAGTGATGTAGGAGAGCTACTGTACAGTGCCGTGAAAAAGTATTTGCCCCCTTCCTGATTTCTGTGTTTTTTGCATATTTATCACTCAAAACATTGTCAGATCATCAAACCAATTTTAATATCACACAGAAACAACCCAAGGAAAGACAAAATTCAGTTTTTGAATGATGATTCCATTTATTAGTGCACAAAAAAAATCTAAACCTATCTGGCCCTATGTGAAAAAGTAATTGCCCCCTTAATCTAATAGCCAGTTGAGCCTCCTTTGACAGCAATAACTGTAACCAAACGTTTGCGATAATTGGTGATGAGTCTTTCACACCGCTGGGGAGGGATTTTGGCCCACTCTTCTATGCAGAATTGTTTCAATTCTGCCATATTGGAGGGTTTTCTTGTATGAACTGCCCGTTTAAGGTCACACCACAGCATCTCAATCGGATTTAAATCCGGACTTTGACTTAGCCACTCCAAAACCTTAATTTTGTTTTCTTTGAGCCATTCAGAGGTGGACTTGCTGGTGTGTTTTGGATCATTGTCCTGTTGCATGATCCAAGAGCGCTTGAGTTTGAGGGCACGAACTGATGGCCGGACATTCTCCTTCAGGATCTTCTGGTAAACAGCAGAATTCATTTTTCCGTCAATCACAGCAAGTTGTCCTGGTCCTGAGGCAGCAAAGCAGGCCCAGACCATCACACTGCCACCACCATGCTTTACTGTGGGCACCATGTTCTTTTTATCAAATGCTGTGCCATTTTTACGCCAGATGAAACGGGCTGCAGACCTTCCAAAAAGTTCAATTTTAGACTCATCGGTCCACAAAATGTTTCTCCAAAAGTCTTGAGGGTCATCAAGGTGCTTTTTGGCAAAGGTGAGACGAGCCTTTGTGTTCTTTTGTGAAAGCAGTGGTTTTCTCCTGGGAACTCTTCCATGGATGCCATTTTTGGCCAGTGTTTTTCTAATGGTGGAGTCATGAACACTGACCTTAACTGAGGCCAACGAGGCCTGTAGTTCTTTCGATGTGCGTCTAGGTTCTTTTGTGACTTCCTGAATGAGCCGTCGTCGCACTCTTGGAGTAATCTTAGTTGGTCGACCACTCCTGGGAAGGGTTGCAACTGTTCCCAGTTTCCTCCATTTTTGAATAATGGCTCTGACAGTGGTTCGCTGGAGCCCCAGAGCTTTGGGAATGGCTTTGTAACCTTTTCCTGAATTATAGACTTCTATCACTTTTTTTCTCATTTGTTCTTGAATTTCTTTGGATCGTGGCATGATGTGTTTGTTCTTGAGATGTTGTAGCCAACTTCACTTTGTTTGACAGGAACTATTTAAGTGATTTCTTGATTCAACACAGGTGGTGACAATCAGGTGTGGGTGTGGCATGTAGAACTGAACTAAGTTTTCTCAAAACTGTGGTTAGTCACAGTTAGTTTGTGATTTAACAAGGGGGGGCAATTACTTTTTCACATAGGGCCAGATAGGTTTAGATTTTTTTTGTGCACTAATAAATGGAATCATCATTCAAAAACTGAATTTTGTCTTTCCTTGGGTTGTTTCTGTGTGATATTAAAATTGGTTTGATGATCTGACAATGTTTTGAGTGATAAATATGCAAAAAACACAGAAATCAGGAAGGGGGCAAATACTTTTTCACGGCACTGTATGTGGAGATCAAACTGTCATTTCCAAGTAGGAAGTAAAAAAGTAGCCTGGTAAGATAGCCTCTCCTACTTTCTTAATGAATTCAGGTAGAGCTGGAATAATTTCTATTTCTATTCTAATATATTTGTGCTGACAGACATTCCAAAAGTGTATTCAAATTTAACTAAAACTCCTATTTATTTATGTATTTATTTTGAGACCTTTTAAATGTACGTCTCTCAAATTCAGCAGACAATTCCTCTTAAAGATCCCATGACATGGTACTTCTTGATGCTTTTATATGGCTCCTTAATGGTTCCCTAATACTGTAAATGAATCCTTCTTCAAAATCAACACTCAGTGCATGAGAAACAGAGATAAGATGAGAAAGAGTATTTTTCTCACTCTGGAACACTCCATAATGGGCGTTGTTTCTTGAATGCAAATGAGGAGAAAAGAGATGGCCTATAGTAGAGGGTGGGGGCGTGGCGAAACTCTCCGCTCTAGCTCTCAGCTGATCCATTTCCGTGTTTTTGCACGGGGGGAGAGATTTGAAGTGTTCCATTGAAAAATAAACAAATTTTCAAAATAAAATTAAACCACTGCTGTTCAAAGGTCCAGAGGCTCAGATAAAGGACTTCCGAGCCTAGAAACACTCGGACGTGCCTCCAGGCAAATAAAAAAACGCATTTCGCATTGCCTAGCGCATTCGCAGTCCAAACTCTCTGGGCGTGATTTACAGAGACGCTGAGTACAGACAGACGGGGGTGGAACTGCATTTGCATTTCTTTTTTCGATCTGACGTCAACAAGGTGCCTTGTTCAAAATCGCCCGTTTGAGCTCCGATTTTTTGTAACGCAGAAAAGGATCGCAAATGCTCAGTTTAGACATTTCGCAACTTTTAACCATGGGGGGGGGGCTAAACAGGGTAGGGGAGCTCACATTAATGTTCAAAAACCTCAGAAAGTGAAAATTTCATGCCATGGGACCTTTAAACATCCTTGTATTCCTCCCATCCAGAACCTCACTTCAGAAAAGTTATGTTCTTGTTCTGACTTTTGGCTAATCTGTCTGTGAAAAACAGGCTGTAGCTTAACTCGGTCCAAACCAGGTTTTTAGCAGGTCTACACCAGAGCCATCCCATTACCAACAGTCCCACCCCTTTTTTAATAACCCAGGTCCTTGTCCTTCTTTGGGGACACTGTTTCTGTAAATGCAGCTCCAGCCGAAGTCACTGGAGGAAAGAAGAGAGGGGAAGTCTGGAAACAATCCCACATCAGAGCACCGTTCTGGGGCAGAGTCAGAGCAGGGCTGGGCTGGAGCTGGAGAGAGGGCCACAGGGAGAGAGTTTGTGTTTCTGATTAGTGTTTGAGGACCAGTGTTGTATAGTAACGAAGTAATAATACTTCACTACTTTACTTAAGTAAATTTTGGGAGACTTTGTACTTTACTTGAGTTTAAAAAAAAATGATAACTTTTACTTTTACTTCACTACATTTCCGAATTTAATTGCATACTTTTACTCCAATACATTTTCAATGTGCCGTTTAGTTACTCGTTACAAAAAAAAACTACTGACTGAAGGAAGTCAGGACGTGCCTGGGCTTGTTCGCTACTTGCGCATGACAATCAGCCTACACCTGTTGGTGTAGATGAGACGATGAGCATCCCTGGCCGTACTTAAACACAATGTTCTCTTACGCTGATATGAAGGATTTGTCCTATCGAATGAAGTGCCTCTTGTGCCTTCCAAGAAACTTGGAAATCCTATCTTACAGAAACTCCCCGTCCGACCTCAAGAAACACATCGAGGTAAGTTCTAGATTAATGAAATTGTTAGCGTCTATATTCCAATTTCAGTAACCATAGCATGGACATTCTAGACACCGTTGTGAAACCTTGAGCATAACATGTAGAAATTAACTTTGTGTGACATTGTTTCGGTTACACAAAGCGTATTTGACGATGGAACTAACAGGCTACCTAGCTTTTTCGGCTCAAGGGAAGGCATAGCTGTAGGCTAAGTGTAACGAATGAGAAAGGGCACACAAGTTCAAAAGGACAAAACATAACATTAACATGTGCTTACTTTTAAAAATGTAAACAAGCGCTGTGTATTTGTGTGATCTAAGTAACAAAGCAAGGGTTAGCTTCAGACTGCCTTTGCTTGATACTTTTACTTGTACTTTTAATTACATTACTTCAGTACATTTATTTTTACATTACTTGTCATACTTAAGTACAAGAAGTTCCAGATACTTTAAGACTTTTACTCAAGTAACATTTCAGTCATTGACTTCGACTTTTACCAAAGTCATTTTTGGGAGGGGTACCTATACTTTTACTTGAGTTTGATTTTCCACTACTTTATACAACACTGTGAGGACTAGAGACTCAATTTCGGTCAGCCCCGTAATGTCGTCTCAGCATTACTGGAGAAAGAAATCAGAAATGTTGCCAATTGCAAAAACAAGAAATTGTCATAAACTGGACTTGACTCATGTCAGAATTAGAAAAAAAAAAAGCTTTATTAATAATGTCAGCAAACAAAATTAAAATTAACAAACTGCATCGGCAATATCGCGTAGCACAAAACAATAATTGCAAATAGTAAGTACTGTATTTTCCAGAGTATAAGTCGCACCAGCCATAAAATGCATAATAAAAAAAGGAAACAACATTTATAAGTCGCATTTTTTGGGGACATTTATTTGATAAAATCCAACACCAAGAACAGACATGTCATCTTGAAAGGCAATTTAAAATAAAAATAGAATAGAGAACAACAGGCTGAATAAGAGTACGGTATGCTAACGTTACATGACGCATAAACAACGAACTGAGAACGTGCCTGGTATGTTAACGTAACATATTAAGAGTTATTCAGATAACTATAGCATAAAGAACATGCTAACAAGTTTACCAAACCATCAGTGTCACTCCAAATCATTAAATTAAATGAAATCTTCAATCCACAGGCCTAGAGCGCCCTCTTGCGGTTTAGTGTGAAAATAACATGTGAAATGATATAATAATGTGTTAATAATTTCACACATAAGTCGCTCCAGAGTATACGTTGCACCCCCGGCCAAACTATGAAAACACTGCGACTTATAATCCGAAAAATACAGTAAGTAGAACAAGATAAAACAGGATCAAACAGAAGTCAGTATTGTTAAAATAAGCTGCAAAACACTGGTTTAGATAGTCTTTGTTCAGTTCTGGTTGGGTGCGTATTTAGCAGACCACAGATCAGCGTATATATTCAGTCAAAGTCTATTCTTTATTTTGTCTTTTTTGTATTTTCTCTCTACATGTAATGCACCTTTGAGCGTACATAAACCGCTATATGTTTATTATTTTTTATTTATGATTGATTCCTTATCTATCTGGGTTACTTTTTAAAGGTCCTATATTATGCAAAATCAACGTTTGAGAGCTTTAAGCCATGTTGGATTGCTCTTCCCTCCTCAAAAACATACCGGGAGTTGTGTTTTGTTTTATTCACACATGTTTGAGTAACCCTTTATTATCAGTCTGTCTACATCTCCAAAGCTCAAAATGCTCTGTTCCACCTTTTGTCGTGAAGTTGTAGTTTTCAAATCAAATGAAACGAAACACAACTCCAGGTATATTTTTGACAAGGAAACAATATTATAACATAGATCAGGCAATAGAGTTTTCAATGTAGTGTGAAACATTAAAGGAAAATTAACGTTTTTTTTTACAATCTGAGCCTTCTTTCGGCAATAAAACAAGTAGTTTTACTCACCCATAGCAGTTTGGTGTCAATTGGAGCAGTAACGCAGAACTTATGTTGAGCCGTTCTGTTCTACTAATGATCCCGTATCCGTTAACATGGTGCTCGGGGCATTACTTTGCGCTCTCCAAATAACACAAACTTTAGCACTTTTCAAATCACAGAAGATCACTGTGTCAGGGTAGACTTTTAGTGGATTCCAAAACGGCCTGAAACCCGATATCCAGCTATAGTTTCATTTGATGACGTCATCAGAGAGGACAGTGCGCATGCGTGAACTCAGCTGTTTTGTAAACACCGCTAGTCCGAAAGAAGCTAACACCGCTCTAAACTTTACTTTTCTGTTGCGATATCGGGTTTCAGGCCGTTTTGGAATCTACTAAAAGTCTACCCTGACACAGCGATCTTCTGTGATTTGAAAAGTGCTAAAGCTTGTGTTATTTGGACACCGCAAATCAGTGCCCCGAGCACTCACGCTAACGGATACGGGATCATTAGTAGAACAGAACGGCTCAACATAAGTTCTGCGATACTGCTCCAATTGACACCAAACTGCTATGGGTGAGTAAAACTACTTGTTTTATTGCTGAAAGAAGGCTCAGATTGTAAAAAAAAAACGTTACTTTTCCTTTAACTCTAATTTCAAACCACGATGCTATACTTGCTAACAATACCGTCAGCAAACCCCACCCGTAGGTCCACACGCAGTCCACATTTCAGACCACCCCAAGCCTCCCTAACGTCCCACAAACTGAACACTACTGGTACAGAGCCACAGCGGTGAGAAGAGTGAGTGATGAATTTTTGCTTTTCAGCCAAAAAGGGTCTAAGCTCAGGAGAAGTATTTATTATAGATGTGTTGTGGTGCAACTTGGTCACCATTTTGAGCTCATATTTGGCTAAAGATCTCAAAGTATTAGCTCATGCTATTATAAATCTCCCAGGCAGGCTCAGTGTAATCGATCTTCAGTTGGATGGTTGGAGTAGTGTACAGTAGTAACTTACGATTTTGACACAGACATGGTAGTTGTCATTGGATTCACAACACAATAAGGAGTGTGTTCACCTGAAGTTGATAGTTTGATTCCTGCTCTTGTATGAGTGGGGTATGAGAGAGGTCCTTACCATAATGTTCTCAAATACTAGGGGTGTAAAGATTAACCGATTTGGATCGGTTATCGGTCTGTGACCTCTGCGATCTGAGTGTACCGATCAGCGGAGCCCGGATCGGTCCAAATTCACTACGAAAGGTCCGATGCACCGGATTTACGGCCAAGAATCGGTTCTCGGCTCCTGAGTGGTCTCTCTCATGGCGCAGCAGCCGCGCTGTGTGTGTCTGTGCTCTTTAGCGAACGGTGGGTGGTTCACTTACCTGGGGTTGAAGCTTATTGGCTGGTTAACTGCCAATCATGCGAGCGGCGCGGGCTATATGCGGAAGCGAGCACAAAATGTTTGCACTGTATAGCCGTGTCTCAATTCGCATTGTGCGGAGGGCGGGTTTCCCGCCGCCTCGTCTCGTCAGGAGATCTACTCTATGGGTAAGCTAAGCTAAGTTTCCTTTTATTGAGCTGTTGTTTAAGTTAATTTTGTGCGCTACCGCTATTTATGGACATGGTTCCTATACGTGGTTAACTTTTGTGCCAGTGTTGTGTCGCGTTGATAAAACTTTCACTGTCGGTCTGATGTTTCACTATCGGCTCAGTAGTCTGCAGTAGACCATAACAATTGTATGATACTAGCGTTTTTATTGTCACGGTTAGTGGATTGGGTGATTTATTTAGACAACATTCATGTATTGGCAATGTATATTTGATTTGGGCTAAAATTGACTTGGTTAATTTACTTTTGTGTGGAAAATACAATGTATAATCAGAATTGGTGCATTTCTGTATTAAACCCACTTATGATTTGTGTGTATAGAACATGTACTTCACACACACACAGATGATTTTTGTCTCAAAGGAGACTGAGGTCATGTTATGAGATGGAGAGAAAGTATTATTCAGTGTTAAGAGCTCTCTCTGATTTTCTTTTTTTTGTTAAGAAAAGTTAATTACAGGCATAAAAAGACATGTTGGATTTAACATGCTAGTGTTTTCTATAACTGCCTAGTAATATCTATCTTCTTGTCAGTGATATGTTGCACTTTTATACAGTTACTGAAACTGTGACTGAAGCACTAATTCTGATTCATTCAGATTTTTGCCTTTAATAGGCAACTTGCTTGTTTTATAACTACTTTTTTTATTTTTGATATCTACCTTATCTACCTTTGTACTGAATCGAAATTAACCGAACCGGATCGGATCGAATCGTATCGAATCGAATCGTACCGGATCGTTTACTAATTTTATGAATCGTCCCTGAATCGAATCGTAGCCTGTGAATCGAGATTCGAATCGAACCGTTTTGTGAGTGAAAGATTCACACCCCTATCAAATACATAATTTATTAAACGGCACATATGCTGTTTTCTGATTTATGTTATAATGTTTCATCATCACAAACTCTTTTCTCAGTTCTGGAGTTGTGTTTTGTTTCATTCACACAAGTTTAAGACACAAACCCTGTATTTTTAAGCTGAGTTCTTCTCTCAAACAGAAACCTTGTGATGCCATGTGAAGGTGGACCAGAGCATTTTGAGATTTAGAGATGCACTCGGGATAGAAATAAGGGATTATGTGTGAATGAACCAAAACACAACTCCAGATATTGGTTCATGATGAGGTATCAATATTCTAACATAGCTTAAAACTCACAAGAATCAATTTGTGTAAAATAGGCTTATCCGGGGCCGGGTCGCGGGGGCAACAGTCTAAGCAGGGACGCCCAGACCTCCTTCACCCGGACACTTCCTCCAGCACCTCCGGGGGGGAGCCCAAAGCGTTCCCAGGCCAGCCGGGAGACATAGTCCCTCCAGCGGGTCCTGGGTCTTCCCCGGGGCCTCCTCCCGGTGGGACGTGCCCGGAACACCTCCTGAGGGAGGCGACCAGGAGGCATCCGAAACAGATGCCCGAGCCACCTCAGCTGGCTCCTATCGACGTGGAGAAGCAGCAGCTCTACTCCAAGCCCCTCCCGTGTGACTGAGTTCCTCACCCTATCTCTAAGGGTGCGCCCAGCCACTCTGCGGAGGAAAATCATTTTGGCCGCTTGTATCCGCGATCTCGTCCTTTCGGTCATTACCCAAAGCTCATGACCATAGGTGAGAGTAGGAACGTAGATTGACCGGTAAATTGAGAGCTTCGCCTTTTGGCTCAGCTCCCTCTTCACCACAGCGGTCCGGTACAACGACCGCATCACTGCCGACGCTCAATATTCTAACATAGCTTAAATGCAGAACTGGAATTTCCCCACTGTGGGACTAATAAAGGCATAGCTTTCTTTCTTTCTTTCTTTCTAATTTAGAAAGGGTGAAGGTTGAGTATACACCTGCTGTGCAATAAGGGTCCTCTCCATCTCCAGATTCTGATCTTGATCAACCTTCTAAACAGTTTCTGAATGTTGTAGCATTGTAATGCTGTAACGTGTGGTTTATGCTTCATTTTGTGGTTCTTTGTTAGACATGATCTTTGCTGGTTGGTCCTGGTTTAGTTCTGGCTTAGTCCTTCAAAAGACAGGAAGGATGAAACCAAATGTAGGCTACTGTAGTTCAAAACACTGGAAAAATTTGGATTTGGGCTACTTAATCTTATGAAAATCAGTTTGAAATTCAACCCAAAAACTTCTTGTGTATATATATATCCTGTACCAGAGGACCCAAGCTTCCAGGCCTTCTCCAGCTCTTCCTTGAGCCCCTGGTATTTCTCTAGTTTCTCGTGTTCCTTTTTCCTGATGTTACCATCACTTGGTATTGCAATGTCCACCACCACGGCTCTGTTCTGTTGCTTATCCACCACCACTATGTCTGGTTGGTTCGCCATCACCATTCTGTCAGTCTGGTGGAAGTAGAAGTCCCACAGGATCTTGGCTCAGTCATTCTCCACAAACTTCTGAGGTGTTTCCCACCTTGACCTTGGGGTCTCCAGCCCGTACTCTGCACAGATGTTTCTGTACACTATGCCCGCCACTTGGTTGTGTCGCTCCATGTATGCTTTCCCTGCCAGCATCTTACACCCTGCAGTTATGTGCTGGACTGTCTCAGGAGCCTCTTTGCACAGCCTACACCTTGGGTCTTGTCTGGTGTGGTAGATCTGGGCCTCTATTGCTCGAGTGCTCAAGGCCTGCTCCTGTACAGCCAGGATGAGGGCCTCTGTGCTGTCCTTCAGACCAGCCCTCTCCAGCCATTGGTAGGATTTCTTGATATCAGCCACTTCAGTTATGTTTCGGTGGTATGGCCCATGTAGGGGTTAGTCCTGCCATGATGGTCCCTCCAGCACCTCTTCCTCTGAGCACCACTGTGATTATCATGAAGCTTGTGATTGAAGTTAGGGTTGTAATAAGCACAAAGTAATACCATGGCAATATGGAAATAAATTGCGTGAATAGTCCCTCAGTCGTCCAGGTAGAATCCATGATAAAATGAGAAGTAACTTTTCCTTTTATCATAATAAATTAATTATTGGAAATAAAAAGTTAAAACCATACTTCAGAACATTCTCCATTGTGGTAGATACGTTTTATGCCATTCTGTGCAAGATTATAACTAAATGAAAAACAACTCCAAGGAAACAAACCAGAGGCCAAAACGATTCAGGTTTGTGGAGATGCAAGCCCAAGTAAGGATGTGTGTTCTGTGCACCAAACGCAACCAAATGGAAAGAAATGTGCTTTTATTTTAGTTTAATTTTTGACAATAAAAAGTTACAGATTGTGGCTTTAAACAAATCTTCCCATTCTAAAAGCCAGTTAAACATGACTTCACCTTTAGACTCACAAGTACGGTAACTTCAATGACAGATGATAGAAGAATCTTTACTTTCTCTCTCCTCACCTTCTCCCCCTCGTTCTCTTACTCTTTGCCCCCCCCCCCCTCCCCCATGTTATTGATCACGGTGCAGTGATTAGCATTGACCACCGTGTTAACACTGACCCCCACCCTGACCTGTGCTGTGATTACAGAGCTCCTTCACAGAGACACAAGACACGCACTTCAACAGATCGATCCAAACCTTCACGACGAGAGCAGACAGACGGGCAACCAACAGAGCTTCTTTATTTACCTCATGGTACCTGAGTTTTCCCATGTTTTTAAAGGTCCCATGGCATGAAATTTTCACTTTCTGAGGTTTTTGAACGTTAATGTGAGCTCCCCTACCCTGTTTAGCCCCCCCCCCATGGTTAAAAGTTGTGAAATGTCTAAACTGAGCATTTGCGATCCTTTTCTGCGTTACAAAAAATCGGAGCTCAAACGGGCGATTTTGAACAAGGCACCTTATTGACGTCAGATCGAAAAAAGAAATGCAAATGCAGTTCCACCCCCGTCTGTCTGTACTCAGCGTCTCTGTAAATCACGCCCAGAGAGTTTGGACTGTGAATGCGCTAGGCAATGCGAAATGCGTTTTTTTATTTGCCTGGAGGCACGTCCGAGTGTTTCTAGGCTCGGAAGTCCTTTATCTGAGCCTCTGGACCTTTGAACAGCAGTGGTTTAATTTTATTTTCTGTGGAAATGTGTTTATTTTTCAATGGAAGGCTTCAAATCTCTCCCCCCGTGCAAAAACACGGAAATGGATCAGCTGAGAGCTCAGAGCCGAGACCGGAGAGTTTGGCCACACCCCCACCCTCTACTATAGGCCAGCTCTTTTCTCCTCATTTGCATTCAAGCAACAACGCCCATTATGGAGTGTTCAGAGAGAGAAAAATTACTCTTTTCTCATCTTTAAGGAGCCATATAAAAGCATCAAGAAGTACCATGTCATAGGATCTTTAAAGGTCCACAGAAATGATTCTTGTGACATGTTTGCCATGTTAGAATTCGGTTACTTCCTCAAAACCATATCAGCAGTTGTTCACGAGCTCACACGAGTCAATTTTGTGCAATACAGGACGTTTAAATACATCTTTCTCCTTTCGCAGTTGGAAACTATGGCAACACAACTTTATTATATTATATTCCTTGTAATTTTCCATTATTTTCTGTAATCTTAGTAAGTGGTGGAGCAAACGGTCATAACAATAAATCAAACCCGTGTATTTACGTATAATATAATATCATAGGTATTATAACATGATTACTCTATAACTGCTTTTACTGAGTAGTGCTACCCAGGTCTGTCTGATGGTCCAGCGAAACCCAGTGCTTCCTCTTTCTCCCGTGATGGATGGGGAGTTTAACGCATGCATTTTCACGCGTCATTTAGCTAAAAGATTACAACGGTAAATCCTAACAAAGCCAGATGTGCTTGGTTTTAAGTGGTCGGCGTAAAGGTGCAGGTAATGGAGTGAAAAATGTGACATGCAATCTGTGCAGGATGCTGGAAAAATGCTGTTTTAACATGGCAGAGATGCTGTACCAACTTAACATAACTCTGAATAAGAGTAATTATAGGGGTTTTGGAGTAGCCAAAAAGTTAGTATGAAAATTTATGGGCTCATATTACTCTTTCTGATCTATGTTATAATGTTGTTTCCTTGTCACAAACATACCTGAAGTTATGTTTTTTTTTTTCATTCACACAAACTATGCATATTTAAAGCCCCAGTGTGTAGGATTCGTGGCGCATAGCTGGATGGTGCTATTGCACTTTCTGTTTTAGCTACACCAGACCTCGAGGGACCCGCGCACGAGCCTCGCGCCGCTACTGTATAAATAAAACGCGGTCCCGTTTTTTTAAATTTTTTTCCCCATGAAAACACACATTCCCGATCATGTACCATGACACTCTACACATCAAATGAAACCTTACAGTCTCCTCTTTTTGACTATGCAATTCATTTCCCTGCAAAACAATCACTCCCCGAGCACATGGGGCTTTTATACGGAAAAGCACAAAACAAGGTTAGCTTACCTTAGAATGCTTTGCACAGGTCAAACTCTGTATTTCACCATAAACTTGCTCTCAATTTGTCCATAAGGATCCAGCGAATAAAATCCAGTAAAACAATTTAGTCCAAAACACGTGTTAGATCCATTACGACGTCTGATCCGGCAGCATGCTTGTGTTGTTTACCCAAAACCACGAGCCTTGCCGAAGGCGAAGGCGGAGCCCAAATGTCCTTCTGCGGCTCTCGTATTCAAAATGGCTGCCTCTGCATGGGGAAGATCCCCCTTTTATGTGACTATATCTAAGTCCAAAAGAATACTTTGATTTCATGATGGAAGTGAAAAGGCTTGGAAAACAATGTATTTTTGAATGGGTATCTTCAATTTCAGTAATTAACAGGTAAAAATCTTACACACTGTCCCTTTAAAGGTGAAGGTGAACTTTGCAGATAGAGGGTATGCCACCTGCTGTTTCCATGGAGATGCTATTGCAGTGTTCCAACGTGTGGCATATGGCAATGCATTAAAGTTGACCCTGCTCACAAAAATAGTTAATAGTTTTTTTTGTTTTAAGACTTTGAGTGCTAAAAATAACCAACTGCAAGATAAGAAGTTTATTGCCACACTGTGGACCATTCCAAGGAGGATTACCATCTCCATGGAGACAAGGAGATGTGCACCATCTACCTGAAAATTTACAAGTGCACCTTTAGTGAAGAATAAACTTAAATGTTTTTCTTACTAGATGTCGTCTCTTTTGCCAAATGATCAGCTATTAGTGATATGCGGCCGTGCCTCTGTCATCCCAGAGAAAAAAAAAAGGAAAGTGAAAAAAATTATTAAATGGTTATATTTATCCAATGATTTGTACTATAATGTTATTTTCTATTTAACTTTGCCATTTTAATTCTTTTTTTTAAATTCAAAATCGCTGGATTTTCACTTTTACCGTTCAAATAGTGAGAAGAGACATGCAGAGAGGAACCAGCAGCTCGTGCCTCACATGGACTGACTGTGCTGTGCAGTGACAGATACTGTGCTAAAGGTGTTCTGAAAGGCGCTTTTAAATAAAATGCATTATTATTATTATTATTAAAGCGGCAGTGAAAAGACGCCGGGTGAGGCACGTAGTTACCTGACCTCATGGTAGAGGCACTCATGAGCCCAGGGATTCTTCTGCAACTCCTGGGGCAGTGGATTAGAGTAAGTGACAGCAAGCTACAATTTAGAGTTAGCAAGTCAGGTTTAATAATCCGTTCAACTTCACTTTTTCTTCTTGTCTGGCCCTACTTTTTAAATGGAGGAAGATTTCATATTAAAGCTCAAGCAGTTTTCTAAACTGGTCTATTGGTTGAAGCTGAAGTTTATAATTAAAGGACCAATACAGGAGCTAGGGGACGAAAGACTCGCTCTTTTCAAACAGTGTGGTAAGAAATCGTCTTTTCTGCTTTTCCTGCCTTCTTTTCTCAACCTGCTGTGACAATGTCTGGACTCAGATGGGATATTTTAACCTGAAAAATTTACAAAGAAGCCTCGTTAAACATGAGCGTTCCACCGCTCACATTCAGAGCCAGATTGTGCTAAAAACTTCGCTATTTTAATTTATGACACTACTCTGTGTGCTCTGGAAAATGAACTGAACAATAATGATTATTTTTTAAATTTAATTAGTTAATTAAAAAAAAAAAAGATTTTCAGCTTCTCATCAAAAATATTATGAGTTCCAGTCACTTACAGGGAGAGAAACTGGCCCGGGGCCATATTTACTTGCTGACACCTGGTGAAGTCAGTGCCTCAGCCATGACCCTCACCGCACGTCACTGTCAGCTATGGACTTTACCATAACAACCTAAATGTGACTGAAAAATCAAACTTCCCAATCTCTCCGTGAAATATATCAGGTGGTAAAACTGAAGTTCCTATAAAAGTAGTTTTTAAAAAGTAAAAAGTAAAAAACAGTCTAGCATGAGTAGAATTTTAGATCATTTTGATCATCTCTCGCTTAGAGCAAAATAGCAAAACCCCAAATTCACAGCCCAATCCCCAACCTCCCTACCTCCAAACCTGGGTTATGAATTATGGATCTTCTTGGTCTACCTTTGGTCTTCAGGTCTAGGTGGATTTGGTCTAGTCCTGGTCCGGGCTTTGGAGTCCGGGTTTAGTCCTGGATTTTTCTGAGGAACACCAGATGGGCCAATGGGAGACAGGCCAATTCAAACAGCACCCCTCCAAGCAGAACAAGTCCACACATGTACAGTATATAAATAAATATTCATCAACATGATAATATGAAGGAAAGAGCGCCAGAGCAAACACAGCCACAACGCCGCATGTTTTATTTATGCACTTTCAAACTCAACATCTCACTCTGTTGTTAAGCCAGTGGTCCCAAACTGTATGGTTTTTTTTTGCTGTTTAGGTCATATTAGGGTGAGACTGGTTGCGTGGGATACAGAATATACACTTCTACAAGAGTTTACGAAGATGAGAGTTTGGTCACCAGTGAGTTTCAGATGGTTCAGATGGGTGTTACTGACAGGTGGATTTTAGTCCCAGTTTAGACCTGGTTCTGTGATTGTTTGGATGTGGTAATAATAGTCAGGCGTTAGTCCTGATTTAGTCCTGGTTTAGACCTGTTTTAGACCTATTTTAGACCCTGGTTTTTGGTAATGATTTTTGGTAATGATTGTTTGGTATGTGGTATATAGTGTTTAGACCTGGCTCAGTGCTCTTGGTTTCGTCCTGGTTTTGACCTGTTTGCTTTTTGGATATGTCGGTAATAATAATATAGTCTGGGTTAGTGTTGCTTTGGATCTGGTTTAGTTTGACATTTAGACCTGGTTTAGACCTGGTTCAGTGCTTGACTGGATGTGATAGTATAGTCATGATTTGGTCCTGGTTTACACCTGGTTTAAACCTGGTTTTGTCCTGGCTTAGATCTAGTTTAGACCTGATTTTGACATGGTTTTGGCCTGGTTTTTCTCTGGTTTACACCTGGTTTAGACCTGGTTTCAGACCTGGTTTTGGCCTGGTTTAGAACTGGTTTAGAACTGGTTTAGGCCTGGTTTAGACCTGGTTTAGAACTTATTTAGAACTGGTTTAGACCTGGTTTTGGCCTGGTTTAGACCTTGTTTAGGCCTGGTTTATACCTGGTTTAGACCTGGTTTAGAACTTATTTAGAACTAGTTTTGGCCTGGTTTAGAACTGGTTTAGACCTGGTTTTGGCCTGGTTTTGGCCTGGTTTTGGCCTGGTTTTCACTGGGATTAGACCTGGTTTAAGTTTTTCTCATGTAGACTTCACTATAAGGTTCTTTCTGAGACCTGGGGCCATGTTCCTGGCTCACATTTGGTTGCGTGTCCCTCCTGATCCATACTTGCACAGGTTCTCAGCCTGTCCCCATCTCCACAAACCCAAATGCACTCATCAACATGTCCTTTCTTTTTACAGTTCTTCAAAACAATATGGAAACTAAAACACTTGGATGTGAAAGGGGTATTAATAATACATAACTTACATTACATATTGACTGAACTTTGGACCCTCAAGCCGATCACCTTTTAAAAATCTCCCGAAATCCAGTTTTTATATACATCTCAGATGTCACCATATTAAAATACATGTACCTGACTTTTTCCCACATATTTGAGCATAATGTGCCTTGTCTCAGTACAGATATGTTGTATAAGCAGCTCTGGGGGTCAAAATAAGTCCACTGCAGCATGCTAGCTAGTTCACTGTGTCAAAGCTAACAGTCATAACATAGTCTAGTAATAATAATATAGTCCTGTTTTAATCCTGGTTAAGTTTAGCTTTAGACCTGGTTCAATCCTGGTTTTGGCCTGGTTTAGACCTGGTTTAGTCCCAGTTTTCACCTGGTTTAGACCTGGTTTAGTCCCGGTTTTGGCCTGGTTTAGACCTGGTTTAGTCCCAGTTTTCGCCTGGTTTAGACCTGGTTTAGTCCCAGTTTTCGCCTGGTTTAGACCTGGTTTAGTCCTGGTTTTGGCCTGGTTTAGACCTGGTTTAGTCCTGGTTTTGACCTGGTTTAGACCTGGTTTAGTCCCAGTTTTGGCCTGGTTTAGACCTGGTTTAGTCCCAGTTTTCGCCTGGTTTAGACCTGGTTTAGTCCTGGTTTTGACCTGGTTTAGACCTGGTTTAGTTCCCGTTTTGGCCTGGTTTAGTTCCCGTTTTGGCCTGGTTTAGACCTGGTTCAATGCTTGTTTGGATGTGGTATATAGAGTTCTGGCTTAGACCTGTTACAGTATATACTGCAATATTAAAATCGTAAAACATAAAATAAACAACATATTAAAATTCAAATTAATTAAAATAAAGACTATCCACTGACTGATGATCATTTAGAAGTGTGCAAGTCATGTAAGGTCAGAGTAAGGTCATGCAAAAGCTGTAGTTAAATTGCGCAATATGGGTTCATGCAGTTATACAAGTTACGTCATCATACATTGTACATGTGAATAATTCTCAATATATTTATCATAATATTTATAATAAATAAATGATTTGCATTTTTGTAGTAGGTGGATCATTTTGACTTGGTCATTTTATAAGTAGTTTGCATGGTGAAAGTGTGTGTACTCCTGCTCTAAAATGTTGGCTGTGATATTATTAAACTGAATGTGTTGTGAATAATGGGAGTTTGAGTGGGCCTTAAGAAGAGCAATTTGTTTCATTCATGAGTCTTTTTCATTTTAAAACATTGCACCTCATTGCTTTGTCCACAGCAGCTTTAAACCAAACTTTTATGCAAGGAGTTACAGCCAACATTTTCCATATTCAACTGATACACTGAGTTTCTCCCGGGTAAAATGCTATTTTATTTCCACATATAGTGCATGGGTTAATGTGTGCTGTGTAACTTCTCTGATGGAATGTCTGTCTCCATGCAGATGTTATTGCTTCTTTTGGAATGTTCACAGCTATGGCATTGAACATATCTATCTAAATGTTTATTCAATTGCAGGTGTTTTTATTGCTCAAAAAGCCCATTCCTTCTGTAATCAAGGTCTTTTTTCCACAGATCTAACCTTCCTACACGGAGATACAGAAGTTTAATAACATACTGTGGAACATTCCTGGCACAAGAACAACAGCTCCATGAAAACAAACGGATGGACCCTCCTCCAGAGAAGATAAACCTTATTTTGTTTATGGATACATTCTGTGTTAATCATCATCTATATAATTATACAACTAAATAATATCTATAAATCAGATTTTAAAATCATAGTTTGAGCAATACCATAATGTGCTGCTGTTTCACAACACACCAGGGATGTCAAGTGAGTATTTAGTGAATTGATAATTGTGAACGGTGAATATATAGATTGCAATATAACTGTAAGAACTTCACTGAATAACTGGTCGTTTTAGACACAGACGTTTAAACTGATTGCACTTAAATCTATTCTCAAATAAGTAACTTCTTAAAGGTCCCATGGCATGAAATTTTCACTTTCTGAGGTTTTTGAACGTTAATGTGAGCTCCCCTACCCTGTTTAGCCCCCCCCCCCCATGGTTAAAAGTTGTGAAATGTCTAAACTGAGCATTTGCGATCCTTTTCTGCGTTGCAAAAAATCGGAGCTCAAACGGGCGATTTTGAACAAGGCACCTTATTGACGTCAGATCGAAAAAAGAAATGCAAATGCAGTTCCACCCCCGTCTGTCTGTTCTCAGCGTCTCTGTAAATCACGCCCAGAGAGTTTGGACTGCGAATGCACTAGGCAATGCGAAATGCGTTTTTTTATTTGCCTAGAGGCACGTCCGAGTGTTTCTAGGCTCGGAAGTCCTTTATCTGAGCCTCTGGACCTTTGAACAGCAGTGGTTTAATTTTATTTTCTGTGGAAATGTGTTTATTTTTCAATGGAACGCTTCAAATCTCTCCCCCCGTGCGAAAACAAGGAAATGGATCAGCTGAGGGCTCAGAGCCGAGAGCGGAGAGTTTGGCCACGCCCCCACCCTCTACTATAGGCCATCTCTTTTCTCCTCATTTGCATTCAAGCAACAACGCCCATTATGGCCTGTTCAGAGACAGAAAAATTACTCTTTCTCATCTTATCTCTGTTTCTCATGCACTGAGTGTTGATTTTGAAGAAGGATTCATTTACAGTATTAGGGAACCATTAAGGAGCCATATAAAAGCATCAAGAAGTACCATGTCATGGGATCTTTAATCCATAAACATTATTTTTTTTAGTCAGAAAGTGAGGGCTGTGCAATGAATCAAACAATAATTTTGATTTTAAATACGAGCTAAATGATCATGATTGCATTTTTGCCATAACTACAGCCCTATATGTAGCGAATATTACACAATGCAAATCAAAGTCGTGGTTTGAATAATTGAAAATTTTCTCACAGTATCCACAGTACTTTAATGTTATTATCATTTTCTTTTATACCACAAATGTTTTAACAGTCCCCAGCCCGAGAATGAGAACGGTAGGTGTTTATTTGCCTTACACTCTCCAACACTCGAACGATGAAGACGACAAACAGAGAAGGAGAGAGAGGGGAAATAATGTTTTCTTTATGTCAGAGGATGCACACAAAGGAGGACACAAAGGACAGAGAGGAGAAAGGGACGTGTTCAAATCTGTACTTGTCAAAACTTAAGTGTAAGAATGAATGTAGAGCTGAGAGGAGAGCAATTTTCTGATCTATGTTCTAATGTTGTTTCCTCATCACAAACACACCTGGAGCTGTGTTTTGTTTCATTCACACATGTTTAACACACAAACCCTGCATATTTAGGATAAGTTCTTCTCCCAATCAGAAAACGTTCCACCTTGTGATGTCATGTGGTGATACAGGAAGTGCGCTACTGTGTTTTTAAACTCCATATACATTCATTAGAATCATTTAGATCATTTCAGCCCTGGAATTGCCAATATCTACAGATCTAAAGGTTAAAGGTAGTTGTTAACTTGCAAACTACCACTACATGACATCACAAAGTGGAACAGAGCAGGGTTACTTAAACACAGAGTGAGACAGTAGCATGGCATCTGTTTGGTTCTGCTTTGGTCCTTTTTTAATCCAGGTTTAGTTCAGGTCTAGTTCCA
Source organism: Paratrypauchen microcephalus (assembly GCA_036785185.1). Lineage (NCBI taxonomy): Eukaryota > Metazoa > Chordata > Actinopteri > Gobiiformes > Gobiidae > Paratrypauchen > Paratrypauchen microcephalus. Next base: position 1,110,693 of record JAVJIX010000204.1, on the reverse strand, counting down.
GATTTAGTCCCTGTTTTGTCTTCATGTGGTTTCAACGCAGCCTTACTTTTCTGGTGGAAGCTGCACTACCCACATGTGATGCTATTGCTTTGCAGGAATGTGCGTCAATGTGACATAAGTTGATATATCTTGATTAGGGATGTCAACAATTAATTGTCGATCAAGACGTTGGCCGAACAAAATGCATTAATTGTAACTAATCGCTAGAGGGCGCTACTCTGGAATGTGAACACGAGATGTGAACCCACTCGTGAGAAGGACCATAGCGTTACATCATGTAACCCTTTCCTCTCTGGATGTTGCCACAACTCACAGTAGAGCTGGACCTAGAACCATATATTTTTGAAATGATAAAAACATGTAACTTACATGCTTTTATCATTTCTTGATTGTTCTGGTTTGAGGCCCTGTAATGTTTTATGCTGTGTCCAGGGGCCCTGTGAAATGTATATTTTGTACTGTAACCCTTCACAGATTAAGGGAGAGAAATATTATTGATGCCTTAGTTCAAAATAAATGTTGAGAATGTCCTAAAAATAGCCTGGATTCACTGGTTTCATCATAATATGTAGACTAAATAACATTCTGTTATTTAATTTCTTCTGTTCCTTTTAATTTCAAGATTTCCATGCTGCAAGTGCAACAACTGAGCCAGTCCTCAATTTATTTTCAATAAAGAATGTATTTTGTGATTCAGCATCAATACATTTGTCTGCTTTTTACTAAGGAATAATTAATTGAGGAATATACAATATAATAATACTATGATATATTTATGACTCAGTGTTATGTTACTATAGCTTATATTCTTAAAGACCCTGTTGAAACACTAAAATTCAGGTGAAAAACGCCGCGTATCAGTTAATCGTAAGTCGATCGATAAGGTCAATCAACTATAGATTAATGCATTAATCGATAATTTGCATCCCTAATCTTGATAATTCCATATTTTTTAAACTGCAGGTCCTGTAAAACATGCACCATAGGTACTCCAGCTTAGGTCCTGACCAAGCCGAAGCAAGAAGATCATGGAGATGGTCCCCGGGCGCAGTAATGTGCTGCTCACTGCTCCTGATAACAGGATGGGTTAAATGCAGAACTGGAATTTCCCCACTGTGGGACTAATAAAGGCATAGCTTTCTTTCTTTCTTTCTTTCTTTCTTTCTGTATGCTACAAAAATAACTTGAGGGGGGGTTCATAGAGCTTCCCAAATTTGATCAGAATTTGCAATGGTTTTTTTTTCTTCCCTGCAACAAATCTGTAAATATTGTAAACTAAAAGTGAAAATCGCTCCAAATCAAATGAAAGTGTGTAGTAGGTGGCCGTGATGTTTTGCTTGTTGGCTGCTCTTGTGCAGACTAAATGTTGCGCTAATTGTATTCTGACGCAGCCTCTTGTCTCGTCTCTGAAAGCCCCACTCAGCCGGGGAATAATCAGACAGCTTACAGCTCACTACAGAGACTGCTGCTGTCAGCCACTGTCCTGCACTGAGAGAGCGAGAGAAGGAAGAGGAGAGTGGTGAGGGCTGACAGAGGGGAGAGGAGAGAGGAGAGGAAAAAAAGAGAAGATTGAGAGGTAGCTGAGAGTGAGGAGAGGATGAGGGAACGGAGAGTTTGAGAGAAAGAGGAGATAGAGGGGAGAAACTGTTGATAGATAGAGGAGAGGAGAAGGAGAGAGAAGAAGAAGAGGAAAGGGAGAAAGCGAGTAAATGAAGAAAAGATGGAGAGGTAGAGGAGAGGGGAAAGGAGAGAAATGAGGACTGGGAGATGGAGGAGAGAGAGCGATGATAGATTGAGAGAGAGGGAAGGAGAGGAAGAGAGGGACAGATGTGAGAAAAGGCCAGAACACCTGCACAGCATTGTTGAAAAATGAGGGCGTTTGCATGTAAATGTACCGTGCTCCATTATGCACCCTCTCTGCAAAGTGTGTGTGTGTGTGTGTGTGTGTGTGTGTGTGTGTGTGTGTGTGTGTGAGTGTGTGCGTGTGTGTGTGTGTGTGCCTGCGTGTGTGTGTGTGTGTGCCGGTGGAGGGACCCTCATCTCCTCTGAGTGGGCGATGATGTTTTTGTTTAAATGTTTAAAGGGACAGTGTGTAAGATTTTTACCCGTTAATTACTGAAATTGAAGATACCCATTCAAAAATACATTGTTTTCCAAGCCTTTTCACTTCCATCATGAAATCAAAGTATTCGTTTGGACTTAGATATAGTCACATAAAAGGGGGATCTTCCCCATGCAGAGGCAGCCATTTTGAATACGAGAGCCGCAGAAGGACATTTGGGCTCCGCCTTCGCCTTCGGCAAGGCTCGTGGTTTTGGGTAAACAACACAAGCATGCTGCCGGATCAGACATCGTGTTTTGGACTAAATTGTTTTACTGGATTTTATTTGCTGGATCCTTACGGACAAATTGAGAGCAAGTTTATGGTGAAATACAGAGTTTGACCTGTGCAAAGCATTCTAAGGTAAGCTAACTTCGTTTTGTGCTTTTCCGTATAAAAGCCCCATGTGCTCGGGGAGTGATTGTTGTGCAGGGAAATGAATTGCATATTCAAAAAGAGGAGACTGTAAGGTTTCATTTGATGTGTAGAGTGTCATGGTACATGATCGGGAATGTGTGTTTTCATGAGAAAAGAAAAAAAAACAAAAACGGGACCGCGTTTTATTTATACAGTAGCGGCGCACAGCTCGTGCGCACGCCCGGGTGACCCTCGAAGTCTGCCATAGCTTTTTTAAAGATCCGGTTTAGTGTTTGTAAACAAGAGGTCCACAGCCAAACGTCAGTAAAAGTGTTTGATTTGAAGGTCAAAATCTGAAGGAAAATACATTTTTGACTGTTTTAAAGTCTTTCTTGTGTAGGTTATTGAAAGACATCTTGTTTTTACAAAAGGAAAAATACACCTAAAATATTTTTAAATCAGTACAAGACAAAAGCTTTTATTTTGCCATATTACCAATTAGTAATTTTTTTTAACTTATTATGTATTTTTTAATTTTAAGAGTGAGGTTTAGCAAAAAAAAAAAAACTTTAATTACTTTATTCTAGTTTATATACTACTATATCCTGGCACTACTTTATTATTAGGCCAACCTTCCTTCCTTGCAGCCTTCCTTCCTAGCATCCTTGCCTCCATGTGTCTTTGCTTCTATTTCCTTCCTTGCATTCTTGCCTCCTCACTTCCTTTGTAATCCTTATCTCCTTGCTTCCTTGTGTAAAAACACATCCTTGCCTCCTTGCTTCTTCAGCATGATACAGACTTTATTGAACCACAAGGGAACTTGGACACAGTAGCTCGTTACAATATACAGTATTATAATAACATAGAGCAAAAATATAAATCATTCAAACATCATTCAAAATAGCAAGAGCTTGTTGTCAAAGAAGGCATAATTATATAAATGTACGTGTACAAGTTGTAGGGAGTATTATGTGTTACATAAGGGTGAGTTGTTGTACAGTTGTAGGGAGTATTATAGTATGAATGTAGTCCTGTGTGTCTCACTGTTTGGAGCTGTAGGAGCCTGATGGAGAATGAGCTCCTGCACCCATGGGACTAAATCTGACAGGGATGCCATGTTGGCAGTGGTGGATCTGTGGTAATGTTTTTTTTTTTTGTCATTAAAGGAAATAATAGACAATGATTTATCTTAAAGCCCCAGTGTGTAGGATTCGTGGCGCATAGGTGGATGGTGCTATTGCACTTTCTGTTTTAGCTACAGCAGACCTCGAGGGTCACCCGGGCTACTGTATAAATAAAACGCGGTCCTGTTTTTTTTTTGTTTTTTTTTCTTTTCTTTTCTCATGAAAACACACATTCCCGATCATGTACCATGACACTCTACACATCAAATGAAACCTTACAGTCTCCTCTTTTTGACTATGCAATTCATTTCCCTGCAAAACAATCAGTCCCCGAGCACATGGGGCTTTTATATGGAAAAGCACAAAACGAGGTTAGCTTACCTTAGAATGCTTTGCACAGGTCAAACTCTGTATTTCACCATAAACTTGCTCTCAATTTGTCCGTAAGGATCCAGCGAATAAAATCCAGTAAAACAATTTAGTCCAAAACACGTGTTAGATCCATTACGACGTCTGATCCGGCAGCATGCTTGTGTTGTTTACCCAAAACCACGAGCCTTGCCGAAGGCGAAGGCGGAGCCCAAATGTCCTTCTGCGGCTCTCGTATTCAAAATGGCTGCCTCTGCATGGGGAAGATCCCCCTTTTATGTGACTATATCTAACTCCAAAAGAATACTTTGATTTCATGATGGAAGTGAAAAGGCTTGGAAAACAATGTATTTTTGAATGGGTATCTTCAATTTCAGTAAATAACGGTTAAAAATCTTACACACTGTCCCTTTAAAACGAATTAGATTAAGCATGACTGACCCTTACCACCACTTGTGTGATTTTAAAGAGAATAGATCACGTAGGGCCCTGGTTTGGCTGGAGAGCGCAGTGACCGTGTGTTGCTCCCAGTGTCCAAACTGTCCATCACGGCTTCAGTATCAGCTGCCATCGCCTCCTCATCCTCTGCCCAATCTTCAGACGGCATTTTCATTTCGTGGATCTGCAGAAACACACAAATGCTTTCTCTATTTGCATAACTTAAAGGAGCACTGTGCAACCTTTAAAGGAGAATTAACGTTTTTTTACAATCTGAGCCTTATTTCGGTAATACAACAAGTTGTTTTACTCACCAATAGCACTTCATATGGAGCACTTCCGGAGATGTTTTAGATTAGCGATATCCGTAACGCGAGTTATATAATATATGCCCCGAGCGGTCTCCAAATAACACAAACTTGAGCACTTTTCAAATCATAGAAGCTCGATGTCGTTTGAGTCAAAAGTGGCCTGTAATCTGAGATTTATACATAATTTACAGCTTTGCGTTTCATGTCTGGGTCCCGAGAGCTGAGAGCGAAATAACTCCGCACATGCGCACTGGCGTCCTCATCTACTCGAAACTATGGATAAATCTCGGATTACAGGCCACTTTTGACTCAAACGAAAGTGTAGACTAAGACATTGAGCTTCTATGATTTGAAAAGTGCTAAAGTTTGTGTTATTTGGAGACCGCTTGGGGCATATATTATATGCTCGGGGGATATAATATATGCGAACTCGCGCTACGGCTATCACAAATCTAAAACATCTCTGGAAGTGCTCCATATGACACCAACGTGCTATGGGTGAGTAAAACAACTTGTTTTATTGCCGAAATAAGGCTCAGATTGTAAAAAAAAAAAGAAAAAAAAAAAGTTAATTCTCCTTTAATAAGGTGAAATGAAAAAGTGCACAAAAATATGCCCTCTGGTGTACATAAGTGGAATTCATTTAGAGTTGTTTTTACACTATTTTAATCCTTTTTACATATTGCATTATTAAGCTTTGGCGAGTATATGTTTAAAGCCCCAGTGTGTAGGATTCGTGGCGCATAGGTGGATGGTGCTATTGCACTTTCTGTTTTAGCTACGGCAGACCTCGAGGGACGAGCACACGAGCCGCGCCGCTACTGTATAAATAAAACGCGGTCCCGTTTTTTTTTTTTCTTCTTTTCTCATGAAAACACACATTCCCGATCATGTACCATGACACTCTACACATCAAATGAAACCTTACAGTCTCCTCCTTTTGACTATGCAATTCATTTCCCTGCACAATAATCACTCCCCGAGCACATGGGGCTTTTATACGGAAAAGCACAAAACGAGGTTAGCTTATCTTAGAATGCTTTCCACAGGTCAAACTCTGTATTTACCCCTCTGTTGTTCACCCAAAACCACGAGCCTTGCCGAAGGGGAAGGCGGAGCCCAAATGTCCTTCTGCGGCTCTCGTATTCAAAATGGCTGCCTCTGCATGGGGAAGATCCCCCTTTTATGTGACTATATCTAAGTCCAAAAGAATACTTTGATTTCATGATGGAAGTGAAAAGGCTTGGAAAACAATGTATTTTTGAATGGGTATCTTCAATTTCAGTAATTAACGGGTAAAAATCTTACACACTGTCCCTTTAAGGCCAGGGCCAGTGTCTAGGAAATGAATGTAAGTCAGTGTAATGTCCCTGTGAAACATGTCAGTCCGACATGTGCGCGCGTGCCTGTCGTTAGCGTTGGCGTTAATTAGCACGAGCAGAGAGCAGCTCCTGTGTCTGAATGAGAGGATTAGAGTTGTTCATTAGGAGGCTTGAGAAGGGGGGGCTCCTGTTACATACAGAGGCCTGATGGACATGGAGAGGAGGGCAAAACAAAATGTCCTCCCCCTCTCTCTCTCTCTGTCTCTCTCCTCTCACTCTCTCTCTCGTGCTTTCTCCCTTTCTCTTTATCTCCCTTTCTCTTTCCCTCCCTCCCCTATCTTTCTCTTTCCACCTTTCTCCTCTCTGTGTCTTTCTTCCCTCTCTCTTTCCCTCTCTTTCTCTGTCTCTTGCTGACTCTCCTCCCTGTCACACCCCCGCCATCTCTCCATCGCCTTTCTTTCCTCCTTCCCACCTCTTCCCCTGCACCTCTCTCCTTCTCTCTCGCCTCTCTCTCTCTTCCTTCTCTCACTCTCTCTTTCCCTCTCTCTCACCCCCTCCATCTCTCCATCTCTCCATCTCCTCTCTTTCCTCCCTGCCACCTCTTCCCCCACACCTCTCTCTCCTTCTCTCTTGCTTTCTCTCTTTCTCCTCCACCCCTCTTTAACTCCCTTTCTCTTTCCCTTCCTCCCACCTCTCTCTCTTTGCACCTCTTTCTCCTCTATGTCTCTTCCTTTTCTCACTCTCTCTTTCCCTCTCTCTCCTTCTCTTTCCCCCTCTCTCATCTCTGTCTCTTTCTTCCCTCTCTCTTTCCCTCTCTTTCTCTCTGACTCTCGCTGTCTCTCCTCCCCGTCACACCCCCTCCATCTCTCCATCTCCGCTCTTTCCTCCCTGCCACCTCTTCCCCCACACCTCTCTCTCCTTCTCTCTTGCTTTCTCCCTTTCTCCTCCACCCCTCTTTAACTCCCTTTCTCTTTCCCTTCCTCCCCCCTCTCTCTCTTTGCACCTCTTTCTCCTCTATGTCTCTTCCTTTTCTCACTCTCTCTTTCCCCCTCTCTCATCTCTGTCTCTTTCTTCCCTCTCTCTTTCCCTCTCTTTCTCTCTGACTCTCGCTGTCTCTCCTCCCCGTCACACCCCCTCCATCTCTCATCTCTCCATCTCCTCTCTTTCCTCCCTGCCACCTCTTCCCCCACACCTCTCTCTCCTTCTCTCTTGCTTTCTCTCTTTCTCCTCCACCCCTCTTTAACTCCCTTTCTCTTTCCCTTCCTCCCACCTCTCTGTCTTTGCACCTCTTTCTCCTCTATGTCTCTTCCTTTTCTCACTCTCTCTCTCTTTCCTTCTCTGTCCTTCTATTTCCCCCTCTCTCATCTCTGTCTCTTTCTTCCCTCTCTTTCTCTCTGACTCTCGCTGTCTCTCCTCCCCGTCACACCCCCTCCATCTCTCCATCTCTCCATCTCCTCTCTTTCCTCCCTGCCATCTCTTCCCCCACACCTCTCTCTCCTTTCTCTCTCTTGCTTTCTCCCTTTCTCCTCCACCTCTCTTTATCTGCCTTTCTCTTTCCCTCCCTCCCCCCTCTCTCTCTCTTTGCACGTCTTTCTCCTCTATGTCTCTTCCTTCTCTCTCTCTTTCTTTCTTTCCTTCTCTGTCCTTCTCTTTCCCCCTCTCTCATCTCTGTCTCTTTCTTCCCTCTCTTTCTCGCTGTCTCTCCTCCCCGTCACACCCCCTCCATCTCTCCATCTCTCCATCTCCTCTCTTTCCTCCCTGCCACCTCTTCCCCCACACCTCTCTCTCCTTCTCTCTTGCTTTCTCCCTTTCTCCTCCACCCCTCTTTAACTCCCTTTCTTTTTCCCTTCCTCCCCCTCTCTCTCTTTGCACCTCTTTCTCCTCTATGTCTCTTCCTTCTCTCTCTCTCTCTCTCTTTCCTTCTCTGTCCTTCTCTTTCCCCTTCTCTCATCTCTGTCTCTTTCTTCCCTCTCTTTCTCTCTGACTCTCGCTGTCTCTCCTCCCCATCACACCCCCTCTATCTCTCCATCTCTCCATCTCCTCTCTTTCCTCCCTGCCACCTCTTCCCCCACACCTCTCTCTCCTTCTCTCTCTCGTCTGCGTCTTTGAGGCCTTTTCCAAATGGAGCTGTCAGAAACAATGAGAGTGAGTTTTATCAAAGTCGAACAGAGACACTCCAGAGGAAATCACCACAATTAGGCTGAATTACCATTTAAACACTTTACATTTAAAATACACCAACCGGGCATAGCACTACAACAATACTGACAAGTGACGTAAGCAGTACATACTTGGAGTACAATAAGCAGCCAGTGGGCTTTTTGTACAAGTTTGAAGCAGTAACCCAGAGATTGGTGGTTCAATTCTCGCTCCAACCAGTGTCTACTACCAACTACTGTTGTCGTGTCCTTGGGCATGACACTTTGCCTGTCTGAATGAATGGAAGCGCTGTGTGAGTGCTTAGTAGTGGTCAGATATAGGCATGTAAATTGGTCCTCTGCATTTGACCCATCTATGTCTCTTGAGATAGACTTAGTCAGGGCAGGGCTGATCAAGCTATGGCCCGGGGACCAAATGAGGCCCACAGATGCATGTTGATGGCCCTAAGTGGCTCATATGATCATAGGCAGTTAACCCGGGAAATCCCAGGCTGCTTTCGTTCGTTCCGATCTGAAAGACAGCCTGGCGACTATGGCAAGTGAGCTCTCCTGATTCTGGGAGCCAATCAGAGAGCAGGGAGGGGTGGCAAGGCAGTGATGCGTACTACGTGACAAATAGAAGCTTGTAGTTTGAACTGACAACTGACATGATTGGCTATGGGCTACGTATACGCCAAATGATAGACATTCGTAACGCCCAATAAACGGCCGTTGAAGATCGTTAACCACACCTCCGCTACGAGATATTTCGAAGGTGGCTCCCAGACCATATCTCACTTGTGATATGGTCTGGTGTAAACCAGGCAAATAGGCAGTACTTTTTACATCAAATCTGAATCATTTAAAACCTCATTAAAGGTCCCATGGCATGAAATTTTCACTTTCTGAGGTTTTTGAACGTTAATGTGAGCTTCCCTACCCTGTTTAGGCCCCCCAATGGCTAAAAGTTGCGTAATGTCTAAACTGAGCATTTGCGATCCTTTTCTGCGTTTGAAAAAAACACAGCTCAAATGGACGATTCTGGACAAGGCACCTTATTGACGTCAGATCGAAAAAAGAAATGCAAATGCAGTTCCACCATCGTCTGGATCTCCACCCCGTCTCTGGAAATCACGCCCAGAGAGTTTGGACCGCGGAGGAGCTACGCAATGCGAAATGCGTTTTTTTATTTGCCTGGAGGCACGTGCGAGTGTTTCTAGGCTTGGAAGTCCTTTACCCAACCCTCTGGACCTCTGAAAGAGCAGTGGTTTAATTTTATTTTCTGTACAAATGTGTTTTTTTTTCATTGAAAAGGCTGTCCTTTCCTCCTTCGTGCTTACACACGCGGAAGTGGGGCCAGCACACAGCGTACCGCTAACACAAGGAACCAGCGGCACATTTGCCCGCCCCCCCCCCCCCTTCCTCTTACCAATCTGTGTTCTTCTCATTTGCATTCAAGCAACAAGGCCCAGAATGAGTCGTTCAGAGAGTTATTTTTTGACTCTGACTCTGTACATGTGTCTTTCCCATGCACTAAGTGTTGATTTTGAAGAAGGATTCATTTACAGTATTAGGGAACCATTAAGGAGCCATATAAAAGCATCAAGAAGTACCATGTCATGGGATCTTTAACAAACACTGTATTGTACGGACATACAGGCAAAGGTCATGGTGTAGTTGCTTTCTGTATGAAAGGGCCCATATTCCTCGTAAAAGCATGCATTTGTGTGAGGGGGAGGATGCTGAGATTATGTCTGCTGTGATGTAAAGATGTGCAAATATATATATAAAAAAAATTGTTGGATCATAATATTAAATTTGTGATACATTATTGTTATCGTGGGCTGCTGTATCAATACATCAGCGAGAGTATTTTTTGTGTTTTTTAGCTTTTTTTTTCTTTTTTGGTGACGGCACTACAATTTTGTTTAGTGGAATTAAACTTATTTATGCGCACTTGATATGTTCACTGTTCTGATGATTAAAATAGGTGTATTTTAACTTTTAAATAACTTTGCACAAGTAGTGGTTTAACATAGAAATACTTTTATTTATTTATTTATTTATTTGATAGGGACAATGCAGGTTAATGAACATAAGTATAAAACAAATGTAAATATGCCGAATTTTAGCTACAAAGCTAGTTTTCATCCGTAGTCCCTAGGCAGGCAAATACATAAAAATACAACATACAATACAAGCAGCACAAACAAAAGTCTAGTGGTCACATGACTAGTAGTTTCAGTTGGGTTTTAAAAGTGATCAGTGTAGGGCTCTCCTGTATGTGCAGAGGAAGACTGTTCCAGATGTTAGCGGCCCTCACAGAGAGAGTGTTCTGACCAAAGGCGGTTCTTCTGTCTGTACTGTTGCTAATATATACTCAACAAAAATATAAACGCAACACTTTTTTTTGCTCCCATTTTTCTTGAGATGGACCCAAAGATCCAAAATTCACTCCAGATACACAACACTACCATTTCTCTCAAACATTGTTCACAAATCTGTCCAAATGTGTGACAGCGAGCACCTCTGCCCCGCCGAGACAATCCACCCCACCTCACAGGTGCGCCACATCAAGATGCCGATCCGACATCATGACCAGTGCACAGGTGCGCCCCAGACTGCCCACAATAAAAGGCCACTCCGAAATGTGCTTTTTTTTTGCTTTATTGGGGGTCTGGGGACTCAGAACCAGTCAGTATCTGGTGTGACCACCATTTGCCTCGTGCAGTGCAACACATCTTCTTCGCATAGAGTTTATCAGATTGTCAATTGTGGCCTGTGGAATGTTGGTCCACTCCTCTTCAATGTCTGTGCGAAGTTGCTGGATATTAGTGGGAGCTGGTACACGCTGTTGTATACGCCGGTCAAGCACATCCCAAACATGCTCAATGGGTGACATGTCCGGTGAGTATGCTGGCCATGCAAGAACTGGGACATTTTCAGCTTCCAAGAATTGTGTACAGATCCTTGCAACATGGGGCCGTGCATTATCTTGCTGAAACATGAGGTGATGTTCATGGATGTATGGCACAACAATGGGCCTCAGGATCTCATCACGGTATCTCTGTGCATGCAAAATGCCATCAATAAAATGCACCTGTGTTCTTCGTCCATAACAGCCTTTGAAGAGGAGTGGACCAACATTCCACAGGCCACAACTGACAATCTGATAAACTCTATGCGAAGAAGATGTGTTGCACTGCATGAGGCAAATGGTGGTCACACCAGATACTGACTGGTTCTGAGTTCTCAGGAAAAATGGGAGCAAAAACAAAAGTGTTGCGTTTATATTTTTGTTGAGTGTATATTCTTAAAAAAGCAGCAATATATCAACTATCATCTGCATTGCCATATGGTGATAATATCGAATTGTGAACCATGTGTCGTATTGTATTGAATCATTAGGGCCCCTGTGTTTCTCAACCTGACTGTGATATGTTGCATTTCCATCAGAGAGCTGCCCTCCTTTTGCATACCGTGTATTTACCCTTCACCATATCACCAAATGCTCAAAGCAGAGATACTGTATATTTGTGCATAATGCAGTAGTCTAGACAGTATTGTAGTAGTATGAGGAAGGGAGAGAAGGCCTTTTAGAAAAGTAACTTCACTGTCAGTAGACTTCATTGATCTTCAAGGGAAATTACTATTATAATAACAAATGGCAAAAAATACAATTCAAAATAATTAAAGTGAAATATAAATTGTTTGGAATCATCCAGTACCGGCGGTTTGAGCACTCAAATTGTACCTTTGGGCAAGACACTTCAGCCACCTCGCCAGTGTAAGAATATCTAAAGAGATTGACAGTCGTTGGATGGACATCCATCCATCCATCCATCTTCTTCCGCTTTTTCCATTTCTGGGTTGCGGCAGCAGCAGATCTGCCGCCCAGAACACAATGCACCAGCACCCATGAATCCTCCCGCGGGTGGTGAGATGGACGTGAGTATTTAAAATAGCTTTGTTCCTTGCCTATGCCATATTTGTTTATATTTATTTATTACCTAATAATTTGGCCATGTGGGTAAACATATATCTAGACAGTTCTACTCCAATGAATTCATCTCAAAAAATAAAACTAATAAAACTCCCCAGACATTGTTGTAATAGAAGATACATTGGTGAATATTAGATTACCGCCCAGTGAATTACAGGGGGACCAATCCTTCAGTTTTACCAAATTATCTTCTCCAGCGCAGATCCTCAGTTCTATGATTCATCTGCACAGCCTGTGACGCTTTTTGTGAATAATTAATAAAGTAATTGAATATGACTTCATTGGGAGACAAAACAAGGCGTCAGCGTCTATGTCTCCCTCGGGCATGACAAACCTGATTATGTGTTTACTCACAGGAACACTGGCTGTGACTAGAGCCATTTTGTGTTGTTGAAATAATGACTCTAATAGTGTTGTATACAGATTCTGTTTTCCCCATACAGCTGCTGCTATGACATATGTCCCTGCTGTATTTGCTTGCATAAATCAATTTAGGTTTGTTTGGACTTTTCTCCATGTAGTAGCTTATTCTAGTATGGAATATAAGGAAAACAGGTCCTATATTCACTGCGTGCACATGGACGAGTGGAATCCGATTGCAAACAGATTGGGATCATATCGGATTCATGTGCACAGGCTGAGGATCGTATAGGGATTGGTTTCCAGAATTCGACTGGAACCCCTGGCTTAGGCCGATAGTAATCCGCTTGGCGTCGCCTAGTGCACGATATTGGATCGGATTGGCGTACTGCGCATGCACGGAAGTTTTCGCCATTTTCACCCGGAAGTGGCAGGAGGCGCCGACGCTGTCATAAGTAGCGATTGTTGCCGAAAAAGTCAGACGAAATCATGGCTGCGAAGAAAGAATGCACAACACGTACACCAATGGTGCTCCGTCAAACTCCTTGAGCGCCATCTTTGTATACTGTTTTATTGAGTAGCCATCACTTGGAAGTAGTTGGACTACAGCGCCACATAGCGTAGCGGAGCCGGCCAGGTCGCTGACCATTATCCGATTGCACAAGTTTCATGTGCACTCGGATCTAAGGACAGACCACCCGCAGAGTAACCATGTGCACGCAGTGTTTGTTCAAAATGGACTCTTGGAAGTGCTTAGCCACGTTATAATGCTATACAAAAACATACCTGGAGTTGTGTTTTGTTTCATTCACACATGTTTGAGTAATCATTTATTATTAGTCCAGTCCAAAACACTTGAATAAATCAGATTTGGAATTACATATCAAAAAATCCAACAGTAAGTTTCATCCAGATCATGTTAAAGGGGAATTCATGTTTTTTTTTTTACAATCTGAGCCTTATTTCTGTAATAAAACAAGTTGTTTTTCCTCACCCATAGCACTTTGGTGTCATTTGGAGCAGTTTCGTAGATGTTGTTGTGTAGCGATATCCATAACGTGAGTGCTCGGGGCATATGTTTGCGCAAACTTCAGCACTTTTCAAATCACAGAAGATCGCTGTGTCAGCGTAAACCCGATATCCCACTCGAGACAGCAAAGGCATTCTTCCTCTGTGGCCATCGACATACAATGTCCACATAAACACCACAAGGTACTGTCTTTTCGTAGATGGGCCGTCGCTCGCTGTTCTCTGGTGCGCTGCTCCTCAAACTGTCTCCGCTTCCTTCTTTCTAGTATTTCTTCCTCCGTATACTCAGGCTCAAAACAATAGAGACGGCCATCATACTCAAATAAGTCCTCTTCAATCTCAAAGTCCGAATCTTTAGCCATGTCTCGAAACAGAAACGTTCAGAGCGGTGTTAGCTTCTTTCGGACTAGCGGTGTTTATCTGCTAAACAGGTGTGACTTCACGCATGCACACTGTCCTCTATGATCAGATGAAACTATAGCTGGATATCGGGTTTCAGGCCGCTTTGGACTCTACTTAAAGTCTACGCTGACACAACGATCATCTGTGATTTGAAAAGTGCTAAAGTTTGTGTTATTTGGAGACCGCAAACATATGCCCCGAGCACTCACGTTATGGATATCGCTACACCACAACATCTTCGAAACTGCTCCAAATGACACCAAAGTGCTATGGGTGAGTAAAACAACTTGTTTTATTACCGACATAAGGCTCAGATTGTAAAAAAACGTTAATTCTCCTTTAAGGACAAGATTGTAAAGTCATGTGTAGGTGCTACTTTAATAATGGCTGATCCTTATGTCCCTATGAGGGGAAAAAGCATTTTCAAAAAACAGCCTTTGAAGTTACAATGGCCGCGTCTCATTTCGCTTTCCTCGCTTTCTTCTCCTTGATTCCTCTCCTCGATTCTGCAGGAAACGGGTGAGGAAGTCCCACCCCCAGAGGTGTCACAGGGAGGAGAGAGTAAATAAACTCCTCACTGAGACCAATAAAGTTTGATTCTTTTATCTGATGTCTGCCTCCTGGAGCCTCCATCTTGTTTACTCCTTCTTTCTTTGGGACACTTAAAATGACATTTGATTGACAACTGAAAAATGGAGGGTTGTGGAGAGGAATCAAGTAAAAAAAACAAAAAAACAAAAACACATCTTCCAGTGCAGAGCGGGTAGTAGGCGGTTTGTTGTTTCCGCATGAAAGCTTGCATGCTCAGAGAGAAAACTGACAACAAAACTAAAAATTGTGTCTTACGTTTTTTTTTTTGTTTTTTTTGTTTTTTTTTACTTCACAAACTGCCACTTGACTGATTCATATTTACCACAGGTACTACCTCACCAAACCAAGTCATAGAGAAACAAGCTCTTCTTTTCACAGACAGACCAATATGCATTCTGTTATTGTCAACGTGAGTAATATATCCAATAAACTACATGCTTTAGACACAAAACATGCCTTCCTCTGGGTTGTAAATCTGTACTGTGTCATATTAACCTGATGAAAAGTCCTAGAGCTGTGTGAATGATCTACACTGGAGTGGTCCCAGTCTATGTGAGGTACAGCACCAAGAACCTGAGTTATAGGAAGCATCAGAGCAGAGGACCATTATAATATACACGCATCTATGTCATGTGTATTCATACACACAAGGAGACATGGAGGAAACATAAAACTGCATATAAAATCATAATAAACAACAAGGGGAGATGTACTGTACATCCAACTGTACGCTATTGTTTGAAGCTTCATAAAGCCTCTTTGAGCAACGGTTTAAACAAAGGTTTTAGTATAGGAAGGCGCTTTTGTATATCTATTATGTATAATGTATTGGACTTATTGAGAATGGTGTATGTAAGGGTCTGCTAAAATATAAAAATATCAAAACATCATGATATTAAATTTGGTGATACAGTATTGCTATCGCCAAGAGTATTATTTGGTATTTTTTAGCGTTTGTTTGTGTGACCGCACTATTACAAAACTATAAAGCTCTTCACAATCTTGCACCTTCTTACCTGTCCAACCTCCTACACCCTTACACTCCCTTACGCTCCATGTCCTCTTCTTCTGCCAACCTCTTTCTGTCCCTCCTGCCCGCCTGTCCACTGTGGGGTCCAAATCGTTCAGTTGCTGTGCCCCCCAACTCTGGAACTCCCTCCCATCAATATTTTGATAGATGTATTTTAACTTTGCACAGGTAGTGATTTAACAAAGAAATATTCATCCATTTTCTTCCGCTTCTGGGTCGCAGGGCCAACAGTCTAAGCAGGGACTCCCAGTCCTCCTTCACCCCGAACACTTCCTCCAGGTCCTCTGGGGGGACCCCAAGGCGTTCCCAGGCCAGCTGGGAGACATAGTCCCTCCAGCGTGTCCTGGGTCTTCCCCGGGGCCTCCTCCCGGTGGGACATGCCCGGAACACCTCCTGAGGGAGGCGACCAGGAGGCATCCGGAACAGATGCCCGATCCACCTCAGCTGGCTCCTCTCGATGTGGAGGAGCAGCGACTCTACTCCGAGCCCCTCTCGTGTGACTGAGCTCCTCACCCTATCTCTAAGGGAGTGCCCAGCCACTCTGCAGAGGAAACTCATTTTAGCCGCTTGTATCCGTGATCTTGTCCTTTGGGTCATTACAACAAAGAAATATTGATAAAATGTTGTTAAAATAGAGATATGGTGATACACACAATCAGTATAGTGTACTTCACATGATACTCTGTGATGCTGCTGTTTTTTTTTGTTTTTTTTAAGAACCAAATACATTTTAGCAACAAAGAAATATAGTTGCTAAAATGTACTTGGTTCTTAAAAAAAGCAAAATCAAATGTGAGTATCATGTGAAGTACAGTATATCAAGTATTGTGTGTATCACCATATCTCTATAATATAAGCAATAACAATGTCCAATATAAACAAGAGGCATACCATGTCCCTGTCCCATAGTGCACCTTTAATTAAACCAAGATCAAACCAGGGTTAAACTAAACACTGAGACAGACCATCAAGTGAAATGCATTAACTGAATATATAATATCTGATGCTATGATGATGAACAGTGATGAATAAGATATTATCATTGTAGATAATATTAAAGAAAATACTCCAAATGGACCTATAGACACTGGTGGAGAAGAGGAGGAGAGTCTGCGGTGGCTGTTGATTCTTCTGCTGTGCTGCGGCAGAGACATGAACTTCACAAAGTACTCTTTAAATACTTAAATTGCAATATAGCTGTGGGACATTCATGCATTTTTAATTTTTAAAAAAAAACTCTGTTAGTTAAGTTTAAAATGTTTGCAATTTGCAAAACCATTTAAGGTAATCCATATTAGAGACTTTATAACTGGATGTGCATCTGGAGAGCTGCTTGATCCTCTGTAACAATAAGTGTACAGACTGATTTGTCACAGCAGCAGACTGAGGACAAATCCAATACGACACAATGGTGGCATTTGGACAAAGCTGTCAATAATGTCTCTGTTATTAATGTACGACACACCCACGCTGTGTTCTATACTGTCTGATTAGATCTTTATCTCTGGATGTAACTCGTGGATCTGTAGTCTTTTTAACTTTTTTCCAAGTTCTTCTGTTAGATCACTCACCAGTCTTAAAGGGCCCATGTTACGCTATGATATATCTATGATCTAATGTTTCCTCATCACAAACAGAGTTGTGTGTTGTTTCATTCACACATGTTTAACACACAAATCCTACATATTTAGTCTCAGTTCTTCTCTCAAACAGAAAACACTGTGTTCCATCTTGTGATATCATGCGGTAATACAGGAAGTGCTGGGCTATGTTCTTAAACTCCATACACCTTCACTAGAATCATCTGGATTAGGGATGCACCGATATCACTTTTTTTGAAAACTGATACATGTACAAGTATAATAATTTCTGTACTTGCCGATACTGAGTACTGATACCGATACTTTAACCCCCACCCCCATGAACATCAGTACAGTGGTCCCTCGCTCTATCATGGTTCACTGTTCGCGGCCTCGCTGTTTCACAGATTTATTTTATTTTATTTTTTTATAGTGTAACATGTGTTCTGCGTCCTGATTGGCTAAGAGACTGTAGACCCAGGACTAAACGTGGACTAAACCAGGTCTAGACCAGAACTAAACCAGGTCTAGACCAGGTCTAAACCAGGTCTAAACCTGGATTGGACTTGGACTAAACCAGGACTGGACCAGGTCTAGACCTGGACTAAACCAGGATTAAACCACCACGTGCAGCTGGTTTGTGGCTCGGGCCGGGCGGTTCGATCTCGTGCTCTCAGCCCCGGTGTACGCGCGGCCTCGCGCCAGTGGTGCACGTGTTGCGCACTTCTCCAAGGCGTTGGTGCGCGTCACTTCCCGGGACGTGGCAGTGCCGTTGAATGAGCGCGGGGTGCCCTGCTCGTCCCTCTGTGCTCACACTGTGTTTGAATGAGAAGCAGTCCGAGCCGCTAAACCTGGACTAAACCTGGACTAAACCAGGACTAAACCTGGACTAAACCAGGACTAGACCAGGACTAGACCAGGACTAGACCAGGTCTAAACCTGGACTAAAGCAGGACTAAACCTGGACTAAACCAGAATTGCAGCTCTTTGCCTTGTTTCATGACCACAGCTGCACGTGTCCGCGCACCCCCCCCTCACGCCCCACCCCCACGCTTCACTTTTAATAATTCTGTTGAAAATCGAGTGTTTAAACGAGAGAGAAATGTGAGAAAATGTTAATTTCAGTCTGAGAAAAGTGTATAATGTGTGTGGTGAAGCGTTTACAGCCTTAAAACATGTAGAATAATTGTAAAATATAAAGTTGTCCTACTTCGCAGATTTCACGTATTGCGGGTTATTTCTGGAACCTAACCCCCGCGATAAACGGGACCACTGTATCCCAATTTTTAGCCATATCCCGGTTATGGCAGTATTCAGGATGTGCTGTTTACATGCACACTGAGAAACCAGACTACTCATGTACCTGTACACATGATCAAATGTAGTATCAAGTCTTTCTAAACATAACATCAAATCTGTGGAGTGGTGGCGAAAATGTACTTTTTCATCCGACAAAAGAAATCATGATGACTTTCATTTAACTTCGCTTGCTCCAGTGTTTCATACTCAACGTGCAGACTGCTACTGGAGCATGACAATAAAAGGGATACCGTTGTTAATTAGGATATGGTCATTTTATATAATTATTCAACATCTTCTACAAACCTAAATACACAGACAACAGTGTATGCTTTATGACAGTAGATTAGGTCCAAATGTTGGAGCTCTGTTCACTGAGTCCTCCTGATCCTCTAAATCGTCTTTACACCACTCGATCGTTCCTCATCACTCCATCACTCCTCCAGTCAGGCCCATAAATGCACATACATCACAGAGGAGCAGACATGGACTTGGACCACGCTCAGATGAGGCCACATAAAGCAGTATTGTAACTTTGAAATCCTAAGTGGGAACTGGATTTTAATTAAAAGAGCTGTTCAAAATGAAATAATCTGCCCTGTTAACTCTTAGTCCAAGAGCTGTGTTTTGTTTTATTCACATACATTGAACACACAGTTCTTCACCACCTTGTTCCACCTTATGATGTCATCTGATAACACAGGAAGTACTTCACTGTGTTTTAAACTCCATACACTTTTTTTTTTTTAATCATCCTTTATTTATCCCTATAGGGAAATTATTTCTCTGCATTTGACCCATCCTTCAGGAGCAGTGGGCAGCTCATCTTTCACGTGCCCGAGGATCTTATTGCTAGGCTTGGTCAGGACCTAAGCTGGAAGATTTTACCTGGAGCATGTTTTGGGTTGATGGGGGAAACCGGAGTGCCCGGAGGAAACCCATCCAGACACGGGGAGAACATGCAAACTCCACACAGAAAGAATTGTCAATCTTTACTGAACAAAAGCTAAAAAGTAGCTGTTAACCACTACATGTACCACTACAAACAAAAGTACAGTGGTACCTCACCTTACGAAATTAATTCGTTCCAGAAGTGGTTTCGTAAAGTGAATTTTTCGTAAGTTGAGTAGCTATTTCAATGGAAAAGGCCTGATCCGTTCCAAGGTTGTTTTTTTTATAGTGTAACTTTTTTTTTATCGTGTAACATTTGTGTTCTGCGTCCTGATTGGAATAAACCAGGTCTAGACCAGAACTAAACCTGGTCTAAACCTGGACTGGACCTGGACTAAACCAGGATTATCCCAGGACATGGCAGTGCCGTTGGAGGAGCACGTTGCTCGTGTCTCCGCGCTCCTTGCGTGTTCTGCACTAGAGCTAAGAGGCTGAGAAAGACGCTCTTTCAGCGGGAATAAGAGCGGGGCGGGGCGGGGCGGGCTCTGGTTCTATGTGACTTCCAGGTCTAGACCAGAACTAAACCAGGTCTAAACCAGGTCTAAACCAGGACCGGATCAGGTCCAGACCCGGACCAAACCGGGACCAGACCAGGATTAAATCACCCCGTGCTCCAGTCTGAGAAAAGCGTAGAATGTGTGTGGTGAGGCATTTACAGCCCTAAAACATGTAGAACAATTGCAAAATACAAAGTTGTCCTACCTCGCGTTTCGTAACTTGAATTTTCTTTCGTATCTAGAGACCAAAATTTGACGTGAAGGCGTTTCGTAACTTGGATTTTTCGTATGTAGGGTCTTTCGTAAGGTGAGGTACCACTGTACTACTACATGACATCACAAGGTGGAACAGACTTATTCACTGACAGAAATGACCAAGACTAAGATTTAATTTAAAATTCAAACTTAAACGTCCACTATAAGTTTTTGTCTGGGGGTCCGTCACCTGCTTGTTTCTATGGATATGCCATTGCTCTATGAGGAATGTTCCACAGTATGACATTAAACAGCTCTACTTTGCCTTTAATTAATTATTTTACAGATGGTTTTATAGCTCAAAAAAACAAAAACAAAAAACGAGCACACAGATCTGACCTGTAACTTGGTCTGGTTTGGTCTCCATGAAGATAGAAATGTTTAATGTCATACTGTGAAACATTAGACAAAGCAAGAACATCTTGCAGTCAACACTTGCTTGCTTGTTAATGTTCCACAATAACACATTTTACATGTATATTGCCATGGAGACCGGGCCAGGTTACACATCAGATGTTTGGCGAGGCAACCCTTCTGACAGTTCTGAATTCACGTTTTTTGCTGAATGAAATCAACAAATCAAGCCAGATATGTTTAATGATATTCTGTGGAACATTTCAAGTAAAGCAACGACATCTCCAAGGAAACAATCAAATGGTGGAACGGTAAAATTAAAGGGGAGTTGTGCAGGGTCCGTCAAATACTTCTCCGTGGAGGTGTGATTGATTTGTCTGGATCGTTTCACAGTATGGTATCAAACCTTTCTATTTTCAAGAAGTTACCTTTAACCTTTAGTTCAGTAGAGATTGGCAATTCCAGGTCTGAAATGATTCTAGTGAAGGTGTGTGGAGTTTAAAAACACAACAGAGCACTTCCTGTATTACCAGGTGGAACGGCTTTTTAAGTTTGAGAGAAGAACTCAGCCGAAATATGCAAGATTTGTGTGTTAAACATGTGTGAATGAATAAGATAAGATAAGATAATCCTTTATTTGTCCCACAATGGGGAAATTGCAGTGTCACAACGCAAGTTTCAGTAACCGTTGGAAAAAAGAGCATGCATCAAAAATTAAGATAAATAATAATAAGTATGTACAATCAACTAAAAAAAACACAACACTGTAAGGTTAAAGGCACAGGAACGCTGCACAATAAATGTCTTTGGTTCTGAGCAGTGAACAAACAGCAGTTAAAGTTACTCCAGTTCAGTAATATATAATATCACTACAATAAAGTGACTCAGATGATTGTGTACAGTGCAGTGATGGACAGTGGTTGTTAAATAAATAAGTAGCAGGTAAAGTGACTTTAAATAATATTGCACATTGTTATTATTACTATGGAGATGAACATGACTAGCATTGATCATTGTACAGTCTGACAGCAGCAGGAAGGAAAGACCTGCCAAATCTATCTTTAACACAGCGAGGGTGAATCAGTCTGTCACTGATGCTGCTCTCCAGAGCCGACAGAGCGTCCTGCAGGGGGCGACACTCATGGTCCAGCATAGACATGAGTTTAGCCAGGACCCTCTTGTCCCCCACCTGCTGCACCGAGTCCAGAGGACAGCCCAGGACTGAGCTGGACTTCCTGATGACCTTGTCCAGTTTCTTCCTCTCCCTCTCTGTGACGCTGCTGCTCCAGCAGACCACACCGTACAGGATGGCTGATGCCACCACAGAGTCATAGAAGGTCCTCAGGAGTGGCCCTCTCACTCCAAAGGACCGCAGTCTCCTCAGGAGATAGAGCCGACTCTGGCCCTTCCTGTACAGTGCATCTGTGTTATAAGTCCAGTCCAGTTTATTGTTCAGATGAACACCCAGGTACTTGTAAGAGTCCACTCTCTCAATGTCCCTTCCCTGGATGTTCACTGGTGGGGGGGGCAGTAGAGTGGCGTCTACGGAAGTCCACCACCATCTCCTTGGTCTTACCCGCGTTGATGAGAAGGTGGTTCCGCTGACACCAGTCCACAAAGTCCTGCGTTAGTCCTCTGTACTCCACGTCATCATCGTCTGTGATGAGACCAATGATGGCGGAGTCATCGGAGAACTTCTGCAGGACACAGCTGTCCGTATTGTGTCTGAAGTCTGCAGTGTAGAGGGTGAAGAGGAAGGGCGCGAGGACCGTGCCCTGGGGCGCCCCCACACTGCAGGTCATGAGGTCAGACACACAGTCCCGGGCTCTGACAAACTGGGGTCGGTTTGTGAGGTAGTCCAGGATCCACTCAGCCAGGTCACAGTCCACTCCTGCCCACTCCAGCTTGTCCCTCAGGAGCAGCGGCTGGATGGTGTTGAACGCACTGGAGAAGTCGAAGAACAAGATTCTCACAGTGCTGCCGGGCCTCTCCAAGTGGGACAGCGAGCGATGCATCAGAGAGATGATGGCGTCCTCTACTCCGATGCCGGGCCGATATGCGAACTGCAGCGGGAATCAAAACACAACTCAAGGTTTGTGATGAGGAAACAACATTATGACAAAGATCTGAAAATATCATAATATTTTAAGAAATATTTAAGAAAAAATAAATATCCTTTTTTTTTCCAAATCTAAAATCATTGGTTGACATTAAAGCAGCCATCTTTATCATGAACATCCCATCATTGAAGTACCTCCCCCTCTGA
The DNA here is from genome assembly GCA_036785185.1 of Paratrypauchen microcephalus. Lineage (NCBI taxonomy): Eukaryota > Metazoa > Chordata > Actinopteri > Gobiiformes > Gobiidae > Paratrypauchen > Paratrypauchen microcephalus. The sequence continues at coordinate 1,087,916 of JAVJIX010000204.1, read as the reverse complement.
AGAATGAGAGGCATGTGCTGAGTAACTAATGGAGCAGAGAGTAGCCGGCTCGGGTTCTGGCAGGGCCTCAGTAATATGAAATACGGCCCCTCTTAATAGACTAGCTCCTTCACAAATATGCAGCCGGGCCAATAGAACAGTCCTCCCAGACGCACACACACACACAATTGAAAACCAATTTAATCAACCCCTGCCTCCCTCTGTCGTTTATCCTTTATCATTTCGAAAGATAACCTGGATATTTGGGTTTGACAAATACAAAACTAAATATATTGCACTATCAATGTGATGAATGAATAGCTAAAATATAAAAGCAACTTATAAGCTTGAAGACTACTACTACTACTACTACTACTACTGCTACTGCTACTACTACTACTACTACTACTACTGCTACTATGGGTGGTATGGCCAAAAATTTATATCACGGTATTTTTCAAAATTATATCAGTGTCACGGTATTTGACAGTATTTTTTTTTTCATGGACTAAGTGGTACCATGTCTTTGGTGAAGTGGATAGTAATAGCGTTGGCAATATCATTCCACCGTTTGCTTTTCTTTTCGTAGGCAGTCCCCTCAGCAGACGCGTCTTTGAGTGACCTCTGAGTCGCGTTTTGCGTTGCAGCCAGGCCTGGACTGGTAATTGGGCATACCGGGCATTTTCCCGGTGGGCCGACAGTCCTAGGGGCTGATGCCCTTCTTTTTTTTTTTCTTTTTTTTTATTTACTTAAAGACCGGCCCACAATTTAGGACTGAACCAGGACTAAACCAGGACTACATCAGGTCTGAACCAGGACTAAACCAGGTCTGAACCAGGACTAAACCAGGACTACACCAGGACTAATCAGGTCTAAATCAGGACTAAATCAGGTCTGAACCAGGACTAAATCAGAATTGAACCAGGACTAAATCAGAATTGAACCAGGACTAAACCAGGACTAATTACATCTAAATCAGGACTAAATCAGGTCTGAACCAGGACTAAACCAGGACTAAACCAGGTCTGAACCAGGACTAAACCAGGACTAAATCAGAATTGAACCAGGACTAAACCAGGACTAATTACATCTAAATCAGGACTAAATCAGGTCTGAACCAGGACTAAACCAGGACTAAACCAGGTCTGAACCAGGACTAAACCAGGACTAAATCACGATTGAACCAGGACTAAACCAGGACTAATCAGATCTAAATCAGGACTAAATCAGGTCTGAACCAGGACTAAATCAGGACTAAATCAGAATTGAACCAGGACTAAACCAGGACTAATTACATCTAAATCAGGACTAAATCAGGTCTGAACCAGGACTAAACCAGGACTAAATCAGAATTGAACCAGGACTAAACCAGGACTAATTACATCTAAATCAGGACTAAATCAGGTCTGAACCAGGACTAAACCAGGACTAAATCAGAATTGAACCAGGACTAAACCAGGACTAATTACATCTAAATCAGGACTAAATCAGGTCTGAACCAGGACTAAACCAGGACTAAACCAGGACTAAACCAGGACTAAATCAGAATTGAACCAGGACTAAACCAGGACTAATTACATCTAAATCAGGACTAAATCAGGTCTGAACCAGGACTAAACCAGGACTAAACCAGGTCTGAACCAGGACTAAACCAGGACTAAACCAGGTCTGAACCAGGACTAAACCAGGACTAAATCACGATTGAACCAGGACTAAACCAGGACTAATCAGATCTAAATCAGGACTAAATCAGGTGTGAACCAGGACTAAATCAGGACTAAATCAGAATTGAACCAGGACTAAATCAGAATTGAACCAGGACTAAACCAGGACTAATTACATCTAAATCAGGACTAAATCAGGTCTGAACCAGGACTAAACCAGGACTAAACCAGGTCTGAACCAGGACTAAACCAGGACTAAACCAGGTCTGAACCAGGACTAAACCAGGACTAAATCACGATTGAACCAGGACTAAACCAGGACTAATCAGATCTAAATCAGGACTAAATCAGGTCTGAACCAGGACTAAATCAGGACTAAATCAGAATTGAACCAGGACTAAACCAGGACTAATTACATCTAAATCAGGACTAAATCAGGTCTGAACCAGGACTAAACCAGGACTAATCAGATCTAAATCAGGACTAAATCAGGTCTGAACCAGGACTAAACCAGGACTAAATCAGAATTGAACCAGGACTAAACCAGGACTAATTACATCTAAATCAGGACTAAATCAGGTCTGAACCAGGACTAAACCAGGACTAAATCAGGTCTGAACCAGGACTAAACCAGGACTAATTATGAGGGGCCGGTCTAAGCCAAAAATGCCAGGGCCATTTTTTTGTCCCAGTCCAGACCTGGTTGCAGCGCCAACTTGAACATTCCCTGCAGACGTGGAAGGGGATACAGATCTTAGTTTCGTGCATTCTTCATATTCCAGGACGTGTTTGTGATGGAGGTGGTGAAGCAGATCGCTCGTGTCGCCTCCCGCGGCTACAACGTTAGCCCGATGACATTTACAGAATACGGTTGTTTGATCGGCGCCAGATTTTTTAAAGCTTTGTCCATGTTGTTCACCGCTCGACACACACAGAGCTTCCACCGCTCTCACGCCACTGCAAAACAGTCCCCCTCTCAAACAATGTCCCACGGCTTGATGTTCCGCTGACTGTGTTCCCGATGTTTTTTACGCGCACTCATTGGGGTATATGAAAAATCCATACCATTAAAAAACAAAACAAAAAAAAAACAGGTATTTGGTATGAAGTTGTACACCACCCAGCCCTACTATTACTACTTGTCAAAAATGTTGACACCCCATCTTATTCAAATATTATTCATTAAAGGGTTCATATTAGGATTTTTTTATTATCTATGTTATAATTTTGTTTCAGCTTTGGAATTCTCTACTGAACTAAAGGTAAAAGGAGCTGTTAACTTGAAAACTACCACTCCATGACATCACGAGGAGGAAAAGAGCAGTTAGAGCTTTGGAGATATAGACAGTAAAGGATGATAAAGGACAAATGATTACTTAAACATGTGTGAATGAAACAAAAAAACTGCATGTTTTTGATGAGTTTAGAGCAGGGGTGTCAAACATGCGGCCCGGGGGCCAGATCCGGCCCTCCAAGACCTATAATCTGGCCCTTGGCTGATTTTCTATTAAAATATTGTAATTATATTTGAATTTTCTATTGAAATATTGGTAATTTTCTGCACAATTCTTCTGCTTTTCCCACAAGAGCAGCACAAATTAAGATTCGCCTCTTTCCAAACGCTCTTAAAGGACCATCGTTTTGATTGTTGACTGTGACACCCTCATCAGCAAAATGTCAAAAATGAGAAAAGTGGACGGCGAGTGCAGGATTTTCCAAGAAAAATGGACTAATTAACTAATTAATTTGTTCACAGAGGTGAATGGGAAACCTGTACGCTCAGTGTGTTTGCAACAAGTGGCGGTGCTCAAGGAAAATAATCTTAAACGCCACTACGAGACACGGCATTTCGAAAAATACAATAACTTGAATGGAGAATTAAAGGGACAGTGTGTAAGATTTTTACCCATTAATTACTGAAATTGAAGATACCCATTCAAAAATACATTGTTTTCCAAGCCTTTTCACTTCCATCATGAAATCAAAGTATTCTTTTGGACTTAGATATAGTCACATAAAAGGGGGATCTTCCCCATGCAGAGGCAGCCATTTTGAATACGAGAGCCGCAGAAGGACATTTGGGCTCCGCCTTCAGCAAGGCTCGTGGTTTTGGGTAAACAACACAAGCATGCTGCAGGATCAGACGTCGTAATGGATCTAACACGTGTTTTGGACTAAATTGTTTTACTGGATTTTATTCGCTGGATCCTTACGGACAGATTAAGAGCAAGTTTATGGTGAAATACAGAGTTTGACCTGTGCAAAGCATTCTAAGGTAAGCTAACCTCGTTTTCTGCTAAAAGCCCCATGTGCTCGGGGAGTGTTTGTTTTGCAGGGAAATGAATTGCATAGTCAAAAAGAGGAGACTGTAAGGTTTCATTTGATGTGTAGAGTGTCATGGTACATGATCGGGAATGTGTGTTTTCATGCGAAAAAAAAAAAAAAAAAACGGGACCGCGTTACGGCGCGCCCGGGTGACCCTCGAGGTCTGCCGTAGCTAAAACAGAAAGTGCAATAGCACCATCCACCTATGCGCCACGAATCCTACACACTGGGGCTTTAAAGACAGAAGATAAACGAATTATTGCTGCGACTGAAGAAACAGCAGTCTGTTTTCACCCAGAGCCAAAATGTTAATGAAATATTATAGTATTTTGTAAAAGAAAGAGTTCATCCAATAAAAAAAAGACTTCTGTAATAGATTTGTGTTTCTCTGCACAAATATTTGGACTTATTTCTATTTTTGGGGTATATTTGCCATGAGTTTTCTGATCCGGCCCCTTTGGGATAAAAGTAGGTTGGATACGGCCCCCGAACCAAAATGAGTTTGACACCCCTGGTCTAGAGCATTCTAACATGACTTACAGCTCACAAGAGTAGACTGTGTGTAATATAGGACCTTTAAGTTTACTGAATTCTTCATTTGTAGTTATACTAGAGACATGAAATGGGCTTATGAAGGAAGATATATAGAATGATGAAGTCTCCTGAAGTGGTTTTCACTTCACAGCTGTGCTTTGTCATGGTTCAGTAGTGGACTGCCAAGAGTGTACGCAGCAGGAATCACCAATACATGAAAAAGTACATCCAAATTATATACTACCTTTTGACTGGTAGTGTAATTACTAAGACTTTGCTAATATTTTAGAGGAAGAGAGAGAAACATGGGTCAGAATCATAAATCCAAATAAAGTCATTTCATTTAGACTTTCTGGAAATCCTCGCTCGTGATCATTTGTTAAAGATTAAACCTGGACTATGACGGATGTGAAGAGCAAATCCTGTCTCCTCTAGAGTTTATACAGATCCTGTTTGGAGCGCTCCCAAACCCTGTGCTCCTCCTGATCCAATGGAGCGGGGCCCTTTCCCGTGCGACCCGCTGATTAGAAGAACATTGTTGATTTATGGATTTCTCTCCGTCTCTCACTGATATGAATGTGCTGCAGGAGGTTGGATATTTGGAGGCTGATCACGTATTTTGGAGCAGGATAAAGAAAATCCAATCTGGGCCCAGCGAGGAACTCAACTTCTCCCAATTAATGCTGATATACGTCTTATTGAAAACGATGAGAGAGGGATTTAGGAGGTATTTGCACTGATTTTGCACCAGCGGAATAGCGAGATAATAGTTATAATAAATGATATGACCGCTGCTGGAATCCAGAGATGGAGAAAGAAAACGTATACATTTGCTCAAGTATTATTAAAGGCACGTTGTGTAACTTTTCTGGTGGAGGGTCTGCCAAAGGTTCTCTTCATGGAGATGTTGTTCCTTTGTCTGGAATGTTTCACAATATGGCATTAAACCTTTCTATCTTCATGGAGACCAAAGCAGACCAAGTTACAGGTCAGATCTGTGGAGAGGCGACCTTACTCACAGTCAGGATGCATGTTTTTCTAGGTATTTTTGAGCTGTAAATGTACTTGTAATTGATTAAAGGAAAATTAACGTTTTTTTTTACAATCTGAGCCTTCTTTCGGCAATAAAACAAGTAGTTTTACTCACCCATAGCAGTTTGGTGTCAATTGGAGCAGTATTGCAGAACTTATGTTGAGCCGTTCTGTTCTACTTATGATCCCGTATCCGTTAGCGTGAGTGCTCGGGGCACTGATTTGCGGTGTCCAAATAACACAAACTTTAGCACTTTTCAAATCACAGAAGATCGCTGTGTCAGGGTAGACTTTTAGTAGATTCCAAAACGGCCTGAAACCCGATATCGCAACAGAAAAGTAAAGTTCAGAGTGGTGTTAGCTTCTTTTGGACTAGCGGTGTTTACAAAACAGCTGAGTTCACGCATGCGCACTGTCCTCTCTGATGACGTCATCAAATGAAACTATAGCTGGATATCGGGTTTCAGGCCGTTTTGGAATCCACTGAAAGTCTACCCTGACACAGCGATCTTCTGTGATTTGAGAAGTGCTCAAGTTTGTGTTATTTGGAGAGCGCAAAGTGATGCCCCGAGCATATGATACGAACACCATGTTAACGGATACGGGATAATTAGTAGAACAGAACGGCTCCAACATAACTTCTGCGATACCACTCCAATTGACACCAAATTGCTATGGGTGAGTAAAACTACTTGTTTTATTCCTTTAAATGAATGCTGTTGAAAATCTGATTTTAGTTGTAAAATGGGAAGGACTATAGGGTCTAGTCAGTAGAATTGATCAGGTTCAACATTTGTGATTTTACCTTTTGGATATTTCATGGTAAAGTACAATGTAATCAATAGTGAAAACTCTGAGCGTATAACATTATCACATCTGAAAATCTGAAAATGTTGCCTCCAAAAAGTTCAGTGCTGCTTTACCTGCTGGATATAAATCAAGAATATTAAACGAGAACTACGCCTATGCCCTCATCTTTTTTTTTATACTAAAATAAAAAGTCAATTTCATGGTGTAAACAGCAAGCATGAGTAATAATAATAGTTTGGGGATTGCTGGTCTTCTCCATATCGCTTGTTTTATGTGCAAAATGAAATGTTATAATCAGGGACAATGATCTCCCATTTTTCCAAAATGTATTTCTCTTTTCATACATTTATTAATAGCCAAATGCACTATGGGAGGTACAGGGGCTTAACTTCAGTGAATATTCATTCTGTACACACATTTATATTTAGATCCTGTGTCTATTCTTTCACTGCCCAGTATGGCCTTTAATATCTTTAGTGGACTGACATAAGCCGTTAGCCTAGCATCCCGTGCAGTAACCTCATGTTGAACACAGCCCCATAGCTGTCATTACACTGTCTCTGCCTGCCCTCCATCTGCTGTCCCACCCCCCTCCTCTCCAGCTCTCCAGGGGGCTTCTGGGATTTCGTCCCGGTGACCCAAGCAGGGATGAGCGGCTTAGCGTCGCCCCCCGATGGTCACGTTCGGCACGGGGACAAATCTGCTTGTACCTGAAGGACATCCGTGCATCACTGCTCTGTTTGGTCATTATAGACACACATTATACAGGGCACATATTTACAACATACAACATTTTAAAAGGACAATATGGCAAAATGTAACTTGATCTTATTAGGATTTGTCAATGTGTTATTAAAATGGAGATATTAACACTTCTGTGGGGTATTAATGATTAACACATAAGATATTTAAATAATTGGCAGCATGCTCCCCATGTCTGGTTATGTTTCCTCTGGGCACTCCAGTTTCCCCCATCAAACCCAAAAAAACATACCCCAGGGATGACAGGTGGAAATGCTACAACCTGGCACAAAGCATCTCCCCTGTTAAGGTTAATGTCGATTGTGCACTGTCCCTGACACATAAATAAACTAAATAAATAAAATAAATCATATCACCTATTATAATTTTAGCCCGTCATAGTGCTTTCAAATTAGTTTGCATACCACTAATGAAACTATTTTACATTGCATCAGGTTTGTGAAGTTGTAATATATTGTTTTGTTATGTTTTTATATCCTGTTTCTGGGCTGAGATGGTGATGGTGCCATATACTGAAGTAATAACACTTAAAGGGACAGTGTGTAAGATTTTTACCCGTTAATTACCGAAATTGAAGATACCCATTCATAAATACAGTGTTTTCCAAGCCTTTTCACTTCCATCATGAAATCAAAGTATTCTGTTGGACTTAGATACTGTATACCTGCATAAAAGGGGGATCTTCCCCATGCAGAGGCAGCCATTTTGATTACGAGAGCTGCAGAAGGACATTTGGGCTCCGCCTTCGCCTTCGGCAAGGCTCGTGGTTTTCACACGAGATAGTACGCGTTTGGATAAACAACGAAAAGCATGTTGCCGGATCACATGTTGTAATGGATCTAACACGTGTTTGGGACTAAATTGTTTTACTGGATTTTATTCGCTGGATCCTTACGGACAGATTGAGACCAAGTTTATGGTGAAATGCTAAAGTTTGACCTGTCCAGAGCCTTCAAAGGTAAGCAAAGTAACAAACCTCGTTTTGTGCTTTTCCATATAAAAGCCCCATGTGCTCGGGGAGTGATTGTTGTGCAGGGAAATGAATTGCATAGTCAAAAAGAGGAGACTGTAAGGTTTCATTTGATGTGTAGAGTGTCATGGTACACGATCGGGAATGTGTGCTCTCATTAGAGCTTGGCGATATGGCCTAAAAATAAAATCTCAGATTAAAAAAAAAAAAAAATCCGATTTCCGATTTTAATCGATTTTTCTCTACCCTACGCAAAAACAAATAACAGATGACAGACAAATGGCTCAAAACAATGCAACGTTCTTTTATAAAACAAATACATTACACCTAGCATCAATTAAGCTGATATTGTTTTAAATATATATATATATATATATATATATATATATATATATATATCATTTCATTTTCATTTATTTATTTATTTCATTCGTTAAAACAAAACAAAAATAACAGATGCAACACAATTGCATCTATACAATCATAACTTAAATATGAATGCGTGAAAAGTCCCTCAGTCGTCCAGGTAGAATCCATGATTCAAAGGAGAAGTTCAATTTGTCAACTGGACAAAGTTTGTTTGGTTCAACCAAACAAACTTTGTCCAGTTGACAAATTGAACTTCTACTTTGATCATTAAATATGAATGAAAAGGGAACAGAAAGAAGCATAAGCTTATGATATCTGCCCCTTATCAACTCAAAATTATATTACAACAAAATATATATAACAAAAATAACACAGTTATATAAATATCTTTCTTTTATAAAGAAGCAATTTATGGAGCTAAATTATTCCCTGATTGTGGGAAAGATGGACTGGAGTGGGTAGCGTTGTGTTTTAGTTTTTGTTTTTCCTCGAGTGATGCAGAAAAGCCACTGTCTGTTTCATGTATGTTAGCTTGTGCAGTCTGTATACAGCTGTGGCAACACAAGAAAAATATTTGCCGCTTGATAGCACATACTTCGGGTCCAAAACTTTCACCATGTTAATGAATCCGGGCTTTTCCACAGTATATATCATGTTTTTGGTAAAACATACAAAAGCGTGTGTGATTGCCTTCCGTCGTGGGCCGTGCTTATCATACTGCAAACAGTTCGAAAATGTTTACAGCCGTATCACTCAGCACGCTGCCAGGGGAATCCCAGTTACGCACCAGGAAGGGAGTTCCCCTGTTGCACAACGTGGTGCGTGATACGGCTGTATTCTTACGCACTGGAAAATAGTTCCCACCCAAAATGACCAAGGCAAGCTCTCCGTGTTGATTTGCACATTTATTTGCACTCGATATGAATGCGCACTACACACAAAGTAATTGGGAAACGCATCGAGCAAATTAATTCCTTTTGGCCGAAATCTTTCTCTGGCTACGTTAGACTCCAGTCTAAGGCGGAGGAGCACCAGATACCGCGGCAGTCAGTGCTGACAGACTCGGACAATGGCTGGGTGAGCAGGAAAACGCTTTCCACCACTTATTTTAGTCTCTGGACTGTGGGGAGATGCCCAAATTTGACCTGGGGGTGGCATATCCCTTTAAGGTACACTGGTAAACACAAGGAATGAATATAGCTGCAAGCAGCAATGTGGGGCCAAACAGTGACCCAGCCTAATTTGATGTGTGTTGGATCAGTCTTCACCCAAAACACGTTTTTGCATGTTGTAGCGCCCCCTAGTGGCCAATGTGCACCAAATTTGATATGGCTAATTCTGTATGGATGGTACATGTGCGTGGCCCTTCCCCTAGCTGTATCTATCACTGTCTCTGCTTGGTCAGGGGGAAACAAAATTTCGATTTTCTATGTGTCTTGTACATATGGTTTTTCAACAATAAAGCAAACTATCTACTATGCAGTATGAGCTTAAGTGTATTGTTCTGGATGGAGACAAGCAAGTGGTAGTACCAGGCCAAGTTACAGGTCAGATCTGTGGAGAGGCGATCCAACTCAGTAAGCATTAGTCAAACAGATAATTGAATAAATGTGAGAATGAGATCTTTTACTTTCTTTTTCTTTCCTTCACACCCCCACTCTCTTTTCCTTTTGCCTTTCTGTCTCTTACTCTCTCCCTCCCTCTCTCTTTCTTATCCCTCTCTCACCACTCTCTCCATCACCCCCCCCCCCCCGGCTCTCCCCCACTCTCTTCTATATTCTCTTTCTCCCTCAGTCTCCTTGGCTCTCTCGCTTCACCTTTCCTCCTCTCTGTCCTTCACCTCCTCTCTCTCTCTCCCCCTCTCTCTGTCTGTCACCATGTTCCTGTCCTCAGTGGAGTTAAAATGTCCGCCTTCGACAGAGATGAGGCCTCTCAGAGGAGCAGTCTGTGTCTAGACCATAGAGTGGTGCAGGCTGATAGAGGCATGCAGCACCCAAGGGAGACACGCTCACAGCACCCATGGGACACAGCTCATCTGACCTCAAGGAAGTGGAGGAACTGGAGCTTAGTTATGGATTGGAAAGATGCGTGCTTGTTCTGTTACTACAGTTCATGTTCTATCGCTACTAGGGATGCAACGATACAGTTTTCTCATGATTCGATACATACATCAATACACGGGTCACGATATCAATTTGATTTCAATATGTTTTAAGACGTGAAAAAAAAATCTCATGTAATTTTTTCTCTTAATGAGTATAATATAATAACAATATGATATTTGTGAGTGCAGAATGTACGAAATGGCTCTTACAATATTAATGAAACAATACATACAGTAGATTACATACATTACAGTACAACTACTGGGTATACGAGCGCCAAAATCGATTCTAAAGTATTTAAAAGTATCTGTGTCTATCAATGTGAAATAAAAAGTGACTGAAAGATAAACCCACCTCTGTTCGAATATTTCAGCTTTAAATCCCTGTGAAGCTGTTTTCTTGCTGCATCTGAGGGAGGACGCCGCGATATCTGCTTCCCTTTTGGACCAAAATAAATGACAACACAGCGCGAACGGAGGGACACATGTATAGAACAAACACGTGTATCGCATTGTGACACCAGTATCGAACAATTTGATATTATATTGAATATCGTTGCATCCCTAATAGCTACTACGCTGCTCCTGTGAAGTGCTACAATTAATACTACTATACTGACTACTAAGTTGTTACTATTACTTGCTGTTTGTACTGCTATTGCTACTACTAGGCCTGTCTTGCACTTGCTATTACTAGGCCACTATAACAGATTTTAAATTATGGTACACTAATATTTAAACTATAATACAAAGCAGTATCCCCCCCAAAACATTGTTATCTGTAAAGTATTTTTTTTTCCATTTTTAAACATGAGCTGCAATAAATAAATGAATCACTTAATAAGTCATAGAAGTTCTATTGACCATTGATGGATTGAGAAAAATAACACTAAGTTCCTTACTTGTAAAAAGAAAAAGTCCTCCCCAATAATTTTTCAATCTATTGAATTATAAATTGATAGTAATAATTATCGTGACAAGCTATCGGTACTATCCTAACTACTACCACCACCACCGCTATTACTACAGCTACTACTACTACTACTACTGGTGCTGCTGCTGCTACCACTACTACTACAGTAATCCCTCGTTTATCGCGGGGGTTAGGTTCCAGAAATAACCCGCAATAAGAGAAATCCGCGAAGTAGGACAACTTTATATTTTACAATTATTCTACATGTTTTAAGGCTGTAAATGCCTCACCACACACATTATACGCTTTTCTCAGACTGGAATTAACATTTTCTCTCATTTCTCTCTCGTTTAAACAGTCAAACTTTCATAGATTTTCAACAAAATTAAATTAATAGTGAAGCGTGGAGGGAGACACGGCTCCGGAAGCCCCGCCGGTCGCGCGAGGAGCACTGCCACGTCCCGGGACGCGACGCGCACCAACCCCTTGGAGAAGTGCGCGGCACATGCACCCCTCATCGTGGTCAAATCCGTGACAGAGCAGCACGACCGGCGCGAGGCCGCGCGTACAGCGGGTCTGCGAACACGAGATCGAACCGCGGCGCCCGGACCACGTCCTCTCAGGCCGAGCCACAAACCAGCCGCACGAAACCAGCAAAGAGCGGCACGTGGTGGTTTAATCCTGGTTTAGACCTGGTCTAGTCCCAGTTTAGTCCAGGTCTAGATCTGGTCCAGTCCCGGTTTAGTCCAAGTCCAGTCCAGGTTTAGACCTGGTTTAGTTCTGGTCTAGACCTGGTTTAGTCCACGTTTAGTCCTGGTCTAGTCCTGGTCTGGTCCTGGTCTAGTCCCCCATCTATCAATCGGCAAAGGTCTACAGTCTCTTAGCCAATCAGGACGCAGAACACAATGTTACACTATAAAAAAAGTTTTAAAAAAAAGAAAAGCGCGAAACAGCGAATCGCGATAGAGCGAGGGACCACTGTAATAATATTTACAGTAGAAAAATAAATGTTTCCTCTGCATATGACCCATCCTTCAATGCCTCAACCTGTCAAGCAAAACAGCGCAGCACCCAGGGACCCACCTTGAGATCTTGAGCCAGGCTTGGTCATCTAGATTACTATTAATACAAGTACTGCTTCTGTTATTATTACTACTATTACTAATACTGCTGCAACAGATTTTACTGAATTAGACAAAATCTGATACAGCTGTATTCAAAATATATTTAAAATCCCCAGAATACTCACAAACCTCTGATAAAGTACGTTCTGACCTTATTAGCTGCAGTGCCAGACAGCTCCTCGACCCACTCTAGTCCTGCCCTGATTTTTTCCCATGATCCTTCGCTGTGTGGAGTGGATGTCCGTGCTGAGTGAAGTGAGTCCTCAGTGTAAATGAATGAGAGACAGACTATAGGACAGATACAGAGAGAAGAGGATGGTGCAGGAGAGCAACAACTCTCAAGTGAAAGTTATAGGTTTGGAGGAGATACAAGTGCTGTTCAAATGGCAAGAAATGGCAAGATGGGAAGAGTGGGAATATGAGAGCTTTTCAACAATACTTATTTATTTATTTATTTTATATCAATTGCACTTCACAGTTAGTTGAAGTCTATAAAGGAAATATGGCTAATATGGTCTTAAAGGTGCATTGTGTAACTTTTCTGGTGGAGTGTCTGTCATGGAGATGTTATTTTTTTTGTCTGAAATGTTTCACAGTTTGGTATTTAACATTTCTATCTTCATGGAGACCAAACCAGACCAAGTTATAGGTCAGATCAGACCAAATGTCAATGTCCAGCTGTATGCTGATGATGCTGTAATCTTTACACATGCCAAAAGTGTACAGGAAGCTTCAGAAAAGTTAACATCAGCCATGACTCGTCCAAAAGTGGGTCAAGAACTCATGCCTACAACTCAGTATAAAGAAAACTGTTTGCATGATGTTAAGTAAAAAGCAAAAAAAACAAAAAACAAACTGAGTTACAGCAATCCAATGAATTTCTGGACAGGGTGGAATTCAGTCTTGTCAAAGACTTTAAAGGTCCCATGGCATGAAATTTTCACTTTCTGAGGTTTTTGAACGTTAATGTGAGCTCCCCTACCCTGTTTAGCCCCCCCCCCCCCCCCCCCCCATGGTGTCACTTGGAGCAGTATCTAGAACTGAGCATGTTGCGAGCCGTTTCTGTTCTACTAATGATCCCGTATCCGTTAGCGTGAGTGCTCGGGGCATTACTTTGCGGTGTCCAAATAACACAAACTTTAGCACTTTTCAAATCACAGAAGATCGCTGTGTCAGGGTAGACTTTTAGTGGATTCCAAAACGTCCTGAAACCCGATATCCAGCTATAGTTTCATTTGATGACGTCATCAGAGAGGACAGTGCGCATGCGTGAACTCAGCTGTTTTGTAAACACCGCTAGTCCGAAAGAAGCTAACACCGCTCTGAACTTTACTTTTCTGCTGCGATATCGGGTTTCAGGCCGTTTTGGAATCTACTAAAAGTCTACCCTGACACAGCGATCTTCTGTGATTTGAAAAGTGCTAAAGTTTGTGTTATTTGGACACCGCAAAGTAATGCCCCGAGCACTCACGCTAACGGATACGGGATCATTAGTAGAACAGAACGGCTCAACATAAGTTCTGCGATACTGCTCCAATTGACACCAAACTGCTATGGGTGAGTAAAACTACTTGTTTTATTGCCGAAAGAAGGCTCAGATTGTAAAAAAAAAACGTTACTTTTCCTTTAATACCTGGGATTGACGTTGGACCTGACATTATTTTAAGAAACACATTAAGCACCTCACAAAAACTGTTAAATTTAACTTATTGAATTTTAGACAGGCAAGATCCTTTATGACTCTGTATGCAGTACAAATGTTTTTGAGTCTCATATAGAGATCTGCAGAACCACATGGGCACAACTCAAACCAGCTGAATCGCTTTTTAAAAAGCTGTAAAAAACTGGACAAGACACCATTCTCAGTTCACCACTGCACTATTTTAGACCAATACAACTTGCTTAATTTTAAAAATTATGTTCATTTCAAATATGGATGTTTAATATATATAAAGTTTTGCTTGGGCTCCTCCTCTGTTATAGGATTTTATTAAAAATCCCATGACATGGTACTTCTTGATGCTTTTATATGGCTCCTTAATGGTTCCCTAATACTGTAAATGAATCCTTCTTCAAAATCAACACTCAGTGCATGAGAAACAGAGATAAGATGAGAAAGAGTATTTTTTCTCCCTCAGAACAGGTCATAATGGGCGTTGTTGCTTGAATGCAAATGAGGAGAAAACAGCTGGCCAATAGTAGAGGGTGGGCGCGTGGCCAAACTCTCCGCTCAGAGCTGTCCGCTGTGCCCTCTGATCCATTTCCTTGTTTTTGCACGGGGGAGAGATTTGAAGCGTTCCATTGAAAAATAAACACATTTCCACAGAAAATAAAATTAAACCACTGCTGTTCAAAGGTCCAGAGGCTCAGATAAAGGACTTCCGCGCCTAGAAACACTCGGACGTGCCTCCAGGCAAATAAAAAAACGCATTTCGCATTGCCTAGAGCATTCGCAGTCCAAACTCTCTGGGCGTGATTTACAGAGACGCTGAGTACAGACAGACGGGGGTGGAACTGCATTTGCATTTCTTTTTTCGATCTGACGTCAATAAGGTGCCTTGTTCAAACTCGCCCGTTTGAGCTCCGATTTTTTGTAACGCAGAAAAGGATCGCAAATGCTCAGTTTAGACATTTCACAACTTTTAACCATGGGGGGGGGGGGGGGGGGGCTCACATTAACGTTCAAAAACCTCAGAAAGTGAAAATTTCATGCCATGGGACCTTTAAAACGGGGGGAACTGTGAGGTCCCACACAAATGCACTACATTTGAACTGTGCTCTCAGTCCGAGGCACTAAGTTCTGGAACATTCTAACATTATCAGTAAAACAGACTCCAACACTGGCCACTTTCAAATCATATTTGAAACAGCAGCTAAAGGAAAACCAGACTTGTGGACACTTTTAGTTTATGTTGCTATTGTCACTTGTTATTGTTTTGCTGTTTTTGCTGTGGTGTCCCTTGCCTAGGGACTACAGATGACTACATTTTTGCTATAGTCTGGTGTATTTACACTGCAATGTTGTAGATGTTCATTAATATACACTGTCCCTGTTAAATAAAAACAAAACAAAACAAAAAGTCAGTTTTTTTTTTTTTTCATTCCAGGTAGAGCAAAGACATATCTGTGGAAACTATCAAATTGGTAAGTTTGTGAAGCCAGTCCTTAACAAAATTTGTTAAGGACTGATCCACAAATTCTCAACAAACATTATAATAATGTTTGTTGAGAATTTATGGATTATAAATTGACTTATTTCTTTGAAAAACACAAATCTCCCCATAGAGTTATACTGGCCTCCATCTGAAATGTTCAAATCATATTCTAGAAATTTGTAAACAACAATTGTAATAATATTGTAATGATAGTAGAATTTCCAACTCAATTTGGTTTATGAGGAATAGAAATTTAAAAAAAAAAAAAAAAATGTATTTAGTAAGTTATTTTTGACATTAAAGAATAGTACTTTTTTCATATTAACTTGTGGTGTTATATCTGTATAATACCTCAGTCGTCTTTGTGGTCTTATACTTATTCTGATACAGCTCAAGATCATTCTAAGCTATTCAGGAAAGGTTCATTTCTGTACTGTGATGTGACTTTTTTCTACTCAGATGAGTGTCTAGTTTTGATTCTTGTTTTAGTCTCGATTAGTATCTGATTTTCAACACTTTTGACAACCCTGACTTCTCCACTAACAACCCTGTATCTCCACTTCTGCATGTAAAAGTTGTGTTTGTCTAGCTGCCACTTTTCCCATTTCTCCCAGTTTTTTCTACAATCTAACTGCTCTGTGGGGTCAGTTTGTGCTAATTGAGGTCAATACAGAATCCAGTATGGCTTCTTACTGGTTCATTTGCACGTCTATTTCATTTGAGAGTGGTTAGGATTTTGAAGGGGCTAATCCCTCTTTGCGTTTGTGTACTGCTAATATAGTTTGAACTGTCAGGTTTAAGCCTTTTCATTTTTAGCTCAACTTTCCAAAAACCAATGCAACGGATTATAACAAAGAGAATTACCACTTTTAGACAGTTTCTGGTGTTTAAACCACTGGAGTACGGCTTTCTTTCTGGGTCACTGCCTCTCGGTGACCTTGTCTTTTTGCGTATTTGGGGCTGCTATCAGAATGAGCGGCCAAATTGTGTTGGAGTAAAAGAAAAAAAAAAGATTTCAAATAAATGTAACCTAACACGCAAAATACCAGCCAAACTAATAAACTAATCCTGGCATTAAAGCAGGCCTACCTGATTTTCAAACCGTAATAGGAGGAAGCGGATATGTAAAGAGGCACTATGTTATTTTTCTGGTGGAGAGTACCCCACCTCCTTGTCTCCATGGTGATGTTTTTGATTTGTCTGTAATGTTTCACAGTATTGCATTATCTTGCATTTTTTTTCAATTACAGGCTTTTTATTGATAAAACATTCATTCTTACAAGGAGGGGATCACCTTTCCACAGATCTGACCGTTAACATCACCACCATATTTGTACTCTTCACTTTACTTTTGTACAGTGGTGTAGTGGGGATTTTTTAAGTGGGTGTACGCGATTCCCCCCCCCCCCCCAAAAAAAAAAAAAAAAAAAAAAAGCCATATACTCAACTTGCTGAAATACACACAGAGGTGTCATAGGCTATAGACTGTTTGTTTATTAAAAACAACTGACTTTCATTACAAACATAAAGCCGCCGGCCCAGTAAAAAGCAGTAATATTTGATGTTTTTTTTAACTAAAAAATGATGCGGAATTATGCTATTAATATTAACGCCATTCATAATCACATACAGAACATCAATCATAGGCTACAACACATTTGAGCAGATGGCGTTTTGTGTGAACTAAATCTTCAGATAACTCAAACATTCGCCTTACAAATCACCAGTTGAACTAACGTTACATTTAATGTTATACTACTCCAAAATTATGGGTTGTCATATTGTGCTTGTAAGGCTATTCAAAATCACAGGCCAACGTTATTAAGCATAACACGTATTAGAACTTCAATGATCAACAAACATTTCAATAACCCGCAGACAGCGCTGCCTCGAAAGCAAAAAAAAAACAACAAAAAAAAAAACACCAGAGTAACTTACATTTGATGTTTTCATTGACTGTCAAAGAAATCGCCACACTGGGTCAGGAGGTTCGCTGCGGGTTTCAGTGGCTGGTCTTATTCCGTCCTTATCGTCGATCCAGGGATAGGCCTCCTTCTTTCTCTTCCACATGTCTTCAGTCCAAATCGCGAATGGTGAGCTACTGGAGCTCCCCGCCACCTCCGCGCTAGCATCACCATGGCTAGCATTAGTTGACGAAGTGAGAACTTCGGTGTTGGCGCTGACTGGTTGCTCACACAAAGTCTCTGAATTGGGTGTCTGAATACTGGTGGCGTCTTTCCGAAAATAAAAATCATTGTTTTTCTGCTGAGTTGTCATTTTAGTGCAGGGCTAAAACCAAAGTAAAAATTGAACGTGACGTCGGGAGAAGTGGGCGGACGGCATACCCCCGCGTACCACGCCCACTACACCCCTGCTTTTGTAGCTACTTTTACAAACAAATATATCATACTTCTTTACAGTTGATTCCTTCCAGAGTCAAAGCAGTTTATAAAGTCATTCCTTGCGTATTTCCCTAACAATATGTTTTGTTGCTCTTAGTTATATGTTATATGTCATATGTAATATTGTGTTTAAACCATCAAAAAGAATATGTGCTATAATTTGGAAAGTAATTTCCAAAAATGAAATTTGTTGTGCAAATGAAATGTTAGAAATCAACTATTTGTGCAACTTTTATAGTGTCCTCTAATCAAAAATGAACAAGAATATCATATTATTGGGTTACTGCTTCCTGTTTATATACTGTATGACATTTTTAGCATTTTTCACCATTCAAAAATGTACTTTGTTTTGTACTGTTAATTTCCATGTTAGCCATGCCAGTTTTTCACCAATCTGAAAGCCATAATTTGATTTTATAAACGATCCGGTGTAGTCCTGGGTTAAATTGAGCTATTCGTTTGACCAGTGCAGGTATAATTGAATGTAGCCGGGCTGAAGGACTCAGTAAGGACCTTGGTGAAATGGGAGGAAGTTAACATTTTTGTGCAAATTTGCCAAATCCCAGTGGTGCGTTGAGCAGCTGGTCCAGATGTCCAGAGCCCACCTGGCCGGGCCCTTCTCTGCCTCTTCAGTGTGTGTGTGTGTGTGTGGGTGAGTATTGAGTATCTGAGAATTTGCACTGTGTGGGCGTCCTGGGACACTCAGTCAGTGTTAAAGACGACTTTGAGGTTTCTCTTATTGATTTAGCCGTGTGGGGCAGTTTTTCTCCATCTGCCACACATGTGTGAATGAGTTTAAAATGAGCAGGTAGTTAAAGGTGCACACAAAGGTACTTCTGCTTAGCCTGGAATGATTCACAATATGGCATTGAATTTTTCTACCTCCATGGAGACAAACATGTGCTACAAATGGGCAGAGTTAACAGTCAGATCTGTGCAAACGTGAGCATGAAATTTTCACTTTCTGAGGTTTTTGAACATTTATGTGAGCTCCCCTTCCCTGTTTAGCCCCCCCCATGGCTAAAAGTTGCGAAATGTGCAAACTGAGCAATTGCGATCCTTTTCCGCGTTTGAAAAAAAGACAGCCCAAACGGGCGATTCTGAACAAGGGAAGTTTCTGACGTCACACTCGGGGAAAGGTTTCCACCCCCCGTCTGGATGTCTACCCCGTCTCTGGAACTCACGCCCAGAGAGTTTGGACCGCGAATGAGCTACGCAATGCGAGATATGTTTTTTTTATTTGCATGGAGACACGTAAGACTGTTTCCAGGCTCGGATGTCCTTTATCAGAGCCTCCGAACCTCTGAAACAGCAGTAGTTTAATTTGATTTTCTGTGGAAATGTGTTTTTTTAATGGAAAGCGTCTCTGGAAAGTGGGTGACAGCACACAGCGCACCACTAAACAAGGAAACGGAGGCACATTTGGCCACACCCCACCCGCTGCACTGGCCTGTCTCTGTCCTCCTCATTTGCATTTCAAGCGTTTCAGAGAGATATTTATGACTGTCTGTGTTCATGAGGCTTTCTCATGCACTAAGGCTTGATTTTGAAGAAGGATTCATTTACAGTATTAGGGAACCATTAAGGCGCCATATAAATGCATCAAGAAGTACCATGTCATGGGATCTTTAAAGGTGCTCAGTGTAACTTTTCTTGTGGAGGGTCCCTCAAATGCGTTACTTCATGGAGATGTTATGGCTTTGTCTGGAATGTTTCAGAGTAAACCTTTCTATCATGAAGACCAAACCAGGTCAGATCTGTAGAGAGGCAACCCCACTCACAGTCAGAATTTTTCTAGTTATTTCTGAGCCATAAAACCAATTGTAATTGAATAATTGTACAGTAGAGCTGTCTAATGTCATACCGTGGAACATTCGAGACAGAGCAGTGATGTATCCATAGAAACAAGCAGGTGATGGATCCCCAATCAAAAAGTTAGTACCGTATTTTTTGGATTATAAGTCTCAGTTTTTCATAGTTTGGCCGGGGGTGCGACTTATACTCTATGTGTGAAATTATTAACACATTATTATTATTGGCGGTGCGGTGGCTGAGTGGCTAACGCTCATGCTTCACAGCAAGAATGTTCCGGGTTCGATCCCCGGGTCGCCCGAGCCTTTCTGTGTGGAGTTTGCATGTTCTCCCCGTGTCTGGGTGGGTTTCCTCCGGGCACTCCGGTTTCCCCCATCAACCCAAAACATGCACCATAGGTAAAATTCTCCAGCTTAGGTCCTGACCAAGCCGAAGCAAGAAGATCATGGAGATGGTCCCCGGGCGCCGTAATGTGCTGCCCACTGCTCCTAATAACAGGATGGGTTAAATGCAGAGAAGAATTTTTCCTGTGTGAGATCAATAAAGTTGCTTCTTATATCATTTCACGTGTTATTTTCACACTAAACCCCAAGAGGGCGCTCCAGGCCTATGTTGATAATTTCAACATTGGCGGTAACTTATTTTAAAAAAGGCTGGAATAATTGGAACTGCAACTGACGATGAGTCTGACGTAAGTGCCGCATCGTCTATCTCCGGAGTTGGCGGAGTTGTTTAAAAGCGACACTGAGGATGAAGATTTCATTGGATTTAGTGATTTGGAGTGACACTGATGGTTTGGTAAACTTGTTAGCATGTTCTTTATGCTATAGTTATCTGAATAACTCTTAATATGTTACGTTAACATACCACACACGTTCTCAGTTTGTTGTTTATGCGTCATGTAATGATAGCATACCGTACACTTATTCAGCCTCTATTTTTATTTTAAATTGCCTTTCAAGATGACATGTCTGTTCTTGGTGTTAGATTTTATCAAATAAATTTCCCCCCAAAAATGCGATTTATATATGTTTTTCCTTCTTTATTATGCGTTTTATGGGTGATGCGACTTATACTCCGGAAAATACAGTAGATAGGCCCAATTACATATTAACAAATCAGGAATGTTTGGATGATTTCAGTCCTGGAATTGCCCTTGCTCTTAACTTGAAAACTACCCCTTTATGACATCACAAGGTGGAAAAGAGCAGTTTGAGCTTTGAAGCGTAGGCAGACTATTAATAAAGGATTACTCAAACATGTGTGAATGAAACAAAACACAACTCTAGGTATGTTTTTAAGGAGGTAACAACATTGTAACATAGCTTAAAGGGACAGTGTGTAAGATTTTTACCCGTTAATTACCGAAATTGAAGATACCCATTCAAAAATACATTGTTTTCCAAGCCTTTTCACTTCCATCATGAAATCAAAATATTCTTTTGGACTTAGATATAGTCACATAAAAGGGGGATCTTCCCCATGCAGAGGCAGCCATTTTGAATACGAGAGCCGCAGAAGGACATTTGGGCTCCACCTTCGGCAAGGCTCGTGGTTTTGGGTAAACAACACAAGCATGCTGCCGGATCAGACGTCGTAATGGATCTAACACGTGTTTTGGACTAAATTGTTTTACTGGATTTTATTCGCTGGATCCTTACGGACAAATTGAGAGCAAGTTTATGGTGAAATACAGAGTTTGACCTGTGCAAAGCATTCTAAGGTAAGCTAACCTCGTTTTGTGCTTTTCCGTATAAAAGCCCCATGTGCTCAGGGAGTGATTGTTTTGCAGGGAAATGAATTGCATAATCAAATAGAGGAGACTGTAAGGTTTCATTTGATGTGTAGAGTGTCATGGTACATGATCGGGAATGTGTGTTTTCATGAGAAAAGGAAAGAAAAAAAAAAAAAAACGGGACCGTGTTTTATTTATACAGTAGCGGCTCGTGCGCGCGCCCGGGTGACCCTCGAGGTCTGCCGTAGCTAAAACAGAAAGTGCAATAGCACCATCCACCTATGCGCCACGAATCCTACACACTGGGGTGTTAAAGCTCAAGTCAATTTTTAAACTGCAAATTTCCCCACAGAATTCTGCCCTGTCCTCCAGCTTCATGTTAAGCTGTAGGGATTCTATTATGTTATGATGTCATATGAATCCGACCTCCTGGGCTGAGAAAATATATCACTGACACTGCTGTAGGTGTGATGTTTATGAGTCTCTCTTTAGATCCACATCTGACCCGTGTTCCTCTGAATGGGCCCATTGTCTGATCAGAGCATCTCCAGAGCCCAGCCCATGTTTGGACAGACGCCGCCTCTTCAGACATGATGAAAATTCCTTCAGCGCTCCGTCACACCTCCCTCTCTCTCCCTCACTCTCTATCTCTCTCGCCCCCTCTCTCCTCCTCACCCTCCCCTCCTCCCTCACTCTCTTCTTCATCCGTGCTGTTTAATTTTCCCCTCGGCTCAGCTTACTCTGCACCTGCCAGACATCCACTTCAGAACAGGAGTGTCCGGGCACTAAGACCGACTATTGTTAGCTCCTCAGCCTGCAGAATGTTATTGGGTAAAATGAAAACTGAAATGAAGAAGTGATGGAGAAGTGACTTTTCAACATCTTAAATGTGCACGGCGTAACATTTCTAGTGGAGGGTCCGCCACCTGCTTGTCTCCATGGAAATGTTCTGTCTAAAATGTACCACAGTATCGATTAACCTACAGTATATTACGAAGGAAACAATCAGGCTACAGTACCACGCTATATTACAGTTCAGATCTGTGGAGAGTCGCTCCCTCCACAGCAATAAAAGCAATAAAAACACCTGTAATTAGCAAATTCTAGATCAGGGGTGGGCAAACCTTTTGACTCGTGGGCCACAAAGGGTTCTAAAATTTGACAGAAGGGCCGGACCAGGAGCAGGTGGATTTAGTGTTTTGGTAAAAACACTAAAAATAGCATGGGATATGTAGAAAACATGTGCTTTATTTCAGTTAAAATGAAAAAGCATTACAACAAAATGTCCATTTTTGAAGTTCCACAGTATTTAGCTATTAAAACAGCTTAAAACACAGAAAATGTAATTAATAAAACGGCTTTTTTAATTACTAACAGTTATGATTTTAAAGCACTGAAAGTTCTGTTCTCCTTCAGGTTCTTTCGTTCTTTCGTTGGCTGCTTGCTAGCATAGTTAGCATGTTTTGTGGCAAAGTGACGGCTGATATTATATTCTTTAAAAACCGCTACAGTCTCTTGGCATATCGGGCATACAGCATCTGATAAGTATTCGGTGAAAAAATATTTACTTACTTATTAAACACTCGACATTCTCTGTCCACTTTTCTTTTTTTTTTTAGCTCCGCTCATCTTTACAGGAGGCTGAGGGGTCAAAGAGTAAAAGCACAAACGTGGAGCAAAACGCCTCACCTCAACAAAGGTCAGTGTATCTAGTGCGTCAGCTGTTGGAAAACGCCAGAATTGCAGGGAAATTAAAACATTAAAACATTAACAAGGTTTATTAATATACAGTGGTACCTCACCTTACGAATGACCCAGCAAACGAAAATTTTAAGTTACGAAACGCCTTCACGTCACGTTTTGGTCTCTAGATACGAATGAAATTTCAAGTTACGAAACGCGAAATCTCTAATCCAATCCAATCCAACTTTATTTATAAAGCACTTTAAAAACAACAAATCTCAAAAATTCAATTAATGCGTGCTCAGATGCACGCCCCGAAACGAGCGGAGACACAACAACACATCATCAGTATGGTAAAACTCACCTGTCTCATGACGGTCTAAACCCCGCTCACGTTCCCTTAGTGAGTGAACAATGCAACACTTGGTGAATTCTGCTTCACAATGATAGGAAGAGCCGACATCGAAGGATCACGTCAACACGGCGCAAGGCCGCGCTACACCGGGGCTGCGGGATGCAGCCGTGCCTCCTCCTCGGGGCCGAGCACGCGCGGGCCGAGCACGGGGTGATTTATTCCTGCTCCGGTCCTGGTTTAGACCTGGTTTAGTTCTGGTCTAGACCTGGAAGTCACATAGAACCAGCGCCCAACCCGAGCGAGACCCCGCGGTCTTGCCCGCTGTTATCCATTCCTGCTCTCATCTCCTAACCGTGGTTGGGAGACACAGGGGAGATCGTCTTCTCCAGGGCCGGAGATAGCTTTCCCTCCGGGGTTAACTCCCTTGTGGACATCGCGCGCTTACAGTGGTGGAGAATGCACATTTTTAAAAAGGCAGTTTTGCTGCAGAGTGGGGCTTTATTGTCTCCTCTACTCCGTGGAGACATTTATCCAGCATTCATCCAGCACGCGCACACACTCGCAGACTCTCTCTTCTGCACTGAGATATAGACACAAGATAGACACATCTCACAACACCGCTGATAGAGCACCTTCCTCGGCCTGTTAGCTCACAGTGTCAGCGTCCCGGCTCTGGAGGTCAGATAGAAGCAGAGCCCGCCCCGCACCACGAGGAGCGCGGAGACACGAGCAACGCGCTGATCCAACGGCACTGCCATGTTGTTATAATAATAACAGGTCCAGTCCAGGTTTAGTTCTGGCCAGACCTGGTTTATTCCACGTTCTTTTAGTCCTGGTCTAGTCTCTTAGCCCGTCAGGACGCAGAACACAACGTTACACTATAAAAAAAAAATGTTACAACCTTGGAACGGATCAGGCTTTTTCCATTGAAATAGCTACTCAACTTACGAATTTTTCACGTTACGAAACCACTTCTGGAACGAATTAATTTCGTAAGGTGAGGTACCACTGTAATTTGTTCAAGTTCCGCAGGCCGGATTAAGAATCTTAACGGGCCGCATATGGCCCCCGGGCCATAGTTTGCCATTCCTGTTCTAGATGGATATGTTTAATGTCATACCATGGGACATTCCAGGGAAAAAACTCCATGGTGACAAGTAGGTTTTGGGCCCTGCACCAGAAACGGTGAGCAGTGCACCTTTAATTTCCACTCTAACTATATATGTTTTTTTTCTGATCAAGTGTGTAACCGTGAGCCAAGTGTACACTTTCGGTCGGACAGTTAATGCTCCCAAACCACCTGTATAAAGCAATAGTGTGACTGTCACGTTCACATTGGTCCAAGCTCACCACTCTCAGATCGAAATCTCTTTTACGTTGACCAAATCAGAGGCAGTGGGAAAACAGATGACATTCACACCCCAAAACTCCTTCTAAAAGACCCCCACACCCTCATGTCTGCCTGACCACAGCTTGAGAAACCCCCTGGTGCTGAAAAGGAGTGGTCAGTGATTTATGCCCTACACTCTCAGATGGCTCTGCTCCTGTCAGGTCTGCTCTTAAGGCCTAAGTCCTCTCTCTCTGTGTATGTGTGTGTATATGGTGTGTGTACATGTTGGCCCGTCTGTACCGCTCTCGTACAGCTGTGGAGAGATGGGTTCCAGATGTGAGTGCATTTGTCTTCAGGTAGCCCAAACTGACAGGTGAACTCGGCCCTGACTACAAACCACCGCCTGCCATCACTCATTCTGAGGGATTAAATTCTACAAATGACCACACACCCATTCACAACATGCAAAATAACACTTTATAATACAGTAACTACACTTTTAATAGCCTTAAAGGTACACTGCGTAACTTTTCTGGTGAAGGGTATGCCAATTTAAATGGAGATGTAATTGGCAAGAATGGTTCACAGTGTAGGATTTATCTTATCTATCTCCATGGAGACAAGCAGGCACAAGGCCAAATCAGGCCAACTAACAACAGGGTATTTTTGAGCAGTGAAACACTTGTAATTGAATACATTTATAAGAGATCATTTTACTGACATAGTGTGAATCATTCCAGACAAAGCTATAAAATCTCCACGCTGTAATATCTAATAAGTAGACCTTATATGAAAAAATCTATGAAAAACTGACTATAGTAGACTGTGAATATAAAGACTCCTCAGTGTAGTGTGCAGTAAATTCCTTTCATCTAACTAGGCACAGCAAGTGAAGTGTACTTCAGTTTTGATTCATAGAACTCATGTTGTGAAGCTGTGCCAACTAATCAGGCAGTTCCTCAAATCTGAAATACAATGTAGTAACCTTTACTTTAAGAGTAAGTAAATCTTACTTGGTAAAACTATGGAAACTGATTGGTTTGAATTGAGCAAGTACATGTTGCTTACTGTATAAACACAAGTTAGAGTAAAAACAGGTTTGATTCTACAATAATGCCATTTAGATCTGCATCAGGTACACAGGGATTTGAATATGTATTAGTCGTAGCAAAACTTAAAGGGATATGCCACCCCCAGGTCAAACTTGGGCATCTCCCCACAGTCCAGAGACTAAAATAAGTGGTGGAATGCGTTTTTCTGGTGACCCAGCCATTGTCCAGGTCTGTCAGCACTGACCGCCGCGCGCAGCTGCAGCTACTCCACGTTAGACTGGAGTCTCACGTCGCCAGAGAAAGATTTCGGCCAAAAGGAATTAATTTGCTCGATGCTTTTCCCAATTACTTTCTGTGTAGTGCGCATTCATATTGAGTGCAAATAAATGTGCAAATCAACACGGAGAGTTTGACTTGGTCATTTTGAGTGGGAACTATTTTTCAGTGCGGAAAAACACAGCCGTAACACACAATCCCTGTTACGCACCATGTTGGGAGTTCCCCTGTTACGCAGCATGGTGCATGAAATTTTCACTTTCTGAGGTTTTTGAACGTTAATGTGAGCTCCCCTACCCTGTTTAGGGCCCCCCCCATGGCTAAAAGTTGCGAAATGTGTAAACTGAGCATTTGCGATCCTTTTCCACGTTTGAAAAAAAGACAGCCCAAACGGGCGATTCTGAACAAGGGAACTTTCTGACGTCACACTTGCGGAAAGGTTTCCACCCCCCGTCTGGATGTCTACCCACCGTCTCTGGAAATCACACCCAGAGAGTTTGGACCGCAAACGAGCTACGCAATGCGAGATGCGTTTTTTTATTTGCCTGGAGGCACGTGAGAGTGTTTCCAGGCTCGGATGTCCTTTATCCGAGCCTCCGAACCTCTGAAACAGCAGTGGTTTAATTTTATTTTCTGTGGAAATGCGTTTTTTTTAATGGAAAGCGTCTCATATCTTCCTCCGCTCTTAAAACACGGAAGTGGGGCCAGCGCACCGCTAATCCAGGAAAAAGCGGAGCATCTGGCCACGCCCCACCCGCTGCACTGGCCTGTCTCTGTCCTCCTCATTTGCATTCAAGCAATTACGCCCAGAATAAAGCGTTTCAGAGAGATATTTAGCCTCATGAAGACAGTCAGAGTCATATCTCATGCACTGAGGCTTGATTTTGAAGAAGGATTAAGGAGCCATATAAAAGCAACAAGAAGTACCATGTCATGGGATCTTTAACAGTATGGCATTACACGTATTTTTTCTTACTTATTTCTTGCTTTCTTACATTTGTTAAAGGTGCACTATGTAACTTTTTGATTGGGGGTCCGTTACCTTCTTGTTTCTGATATGTCATTGCTTTGGCACAGCTCTTTCTTACATTTATTCAATTACAGATGGTTTTGTAGCTCATAAATACCTAGAAAAACTCCATAGATCTGACCTGTAATTTGGTCTGGTTTGGTCTGCATGAAGATAAAAAAAAGTTTAATGCCATACTGCGAAACATTCCAGGCAAAGCAATAACATCTCCATAGAGAAAAGCATTTGTCGGACCCTTCACCAGAAATGTTACGCAATGCACCTTTAAATTACAGGTGTGCTATTGATACAGAAATGCTGTGAGTGGACTTGTGTTTTATGAAGCCGTACCGAGTCCATATGCATATTTGTGTCTGTCGATAAAAGTGTCTCCTTCTAATGCAGTGCTTCTCAAATAGTGGGGCGGGCCCCCCTCGGGGGGCGTGGCGTGATGCCAGGGGGGGCGCGTATGACCCTGGGAAACATGTTTTTTTGCTGTACTGTACTAGAACTAAGTGTAATTGCACATCAACAACAGTAGTTGGCAGTGGCGTTCTCACATGCGATTTACGCACAGTCTCACCATTAACAGAACATCCTCTGTCACAGAAAAAACACGTATATTCCACTGAGTCGTGTCCTTTAGTCCGACAGAAGCTGACGCATCAGTGGCACAAGGAGAGAGCGTATTTTTTCAGTGCTTTTAGCTTATGCAAATGAGGTGGTTTTAAGTTTCATTTCTGTAAAACGTAAACAAATGTGCGCAAAGCTGCATTAAAAACACATTAATATTTGAGTCCTCAGTGCAGTCTTTGTTGTAAGTTTCTTTCTTTTTTTTGTTTATAATGTTAATAAAAGGATACAATGGTGTTCTAATAACAATTTTCTAGACAAATAATACTATTTATAGTCGCACGCAGGAAGGGGGGCGTGAAATTTTTTCTTCTTCCTAGGGGGGGCGTCACAGAAAATAATTGAGAAGCACTGTTCTAATGGAATTTCAAACAATGCAGCAGAGCCATAACTCGACTTTAGCACTTTTAGAGTTTTTTTCCAACTTGTTTCCAAAAGTGACGGAAAAGTGTCGAAAATCGGTCCAGCTCCACTAAAAATGTGTGTGAGGAAGTGATCTCCATTAGCTCTCAGTTACGCTCGCATAAAGAGACTTCACGCTTCAGCGGAGAGGGAAAGGGAGCGAGAAGGAAGAAAAGAGGGAGAAGGAGGGAGGAGAGACATGGAGAGAGAAGGAAGGAAGTAGGAGAGAGAGAGACAGAGACGGAGAGACAGAGAGAGAGAGAGACAGACAGAGACAGAGAGACAGAGAGAGAGAGAGACAGAGACAGAGAGACAGAGAGAGACAGAGAGGCAACATTGTGAGATGGAGGGAGGGACAGAAGAGAGAGAGAGAGACAGAGAGAGAGAGAGACAGACAGACAGAGAGAGAGGGAGAGAGAGAGACAGAGAGGCAACATTGTGAGATGGAGGGAGGGACAGAAGAGACAGAGAGAGAGAGAGAGAGACAGAAAGACAGAGAGAGAGAGAGACAGAGAGAGACATAGACAGAGAGGCAATATTGTGAGATGGAGAGAGAGAGAGAGAGAGACAGAGAGACAGAGACAGAGGCAACATTGTGAGATGGAGGGAGGGACAGAAGAGACAGAGAGAGAGAGACAGAGAGACAGAGAGACAGAGAGAGGCAACATTGCGAGATGGAGGGAGGGACAGAAGAGAGAGAGAGAGAGAGAGAGACACAGAGAGAGACAGAGACAGAGAGGCAACATTGTGAGATGGAGGGAGGGACAGAAGAGAGAGAGAGAGAGACAGAGCCAGAGAGACAGAGAGACAGAGAGACAGAGAGAGAGACAGAGACAGAGAGAGACAGAGAGGCAACATTGTGAGATGGAGGGAGGGACAGAAGAGAGAGAGAGAGAGACAGAAAGACAGACAGAGAGAGAGAGAGAGACAGAGAGAGACAGAGACAGAGAGGCAACATTGCGAGATGGAGGGAGGGACAGAAGAGAGCGAGAGAGAGAGAGACAGAGAGAGAGACAGAGACAGAGAGAGACAGAGAGGCAACATTGTGAGATGGAGGGAGGGACAGAAGAGAGAGAGAGAGACAGAGCCAGAGAGACAGAGAGAGAGAGAGACAGAGACAGAGAGAGACAGAGAGAGGCAACATTGCGAGATGGAGGGAGGGACAGAAGAGAGAGAGAGAGACAGAGCCAGAGAGACAGAGAGACAGAGAGAGACAGAGACAGAGACAGAGAGAGAGACAGAGAGGCAACATTGTGAGATGGAGGGAGGGACAGAAGAGAGAGACACTCGTTGCCAACCCAGTATTTGCTAAATCAATGGTCTCATAGGAAATCAAAGCAGGACATAAAGGCATAAAAGCCTTCAAAAGTGTTTAGTGTGTGAAATGTAATACATGTTACATAGGAATGACCACTTTTGGTCAAAAATAATGTTGAATCATAAATATTGTAAGAGGCATGTCAAAAAAGAAGACATACACTTAAAAAAAATGCTACTATTGCTACTACTAATTTTATTTTAATTTAAGATTTAACTAAAAATCTTGCCCAGTTGTCTAGTTTTATCATTTTGGTTAAGTTTATCATTTTACTTCCAAAGACCATGCTTATTAAATAAGTGTATGTGTATATGTATTTAGATTTTGAATACATTAGTTAGTTAGCAGATACAAACATGGATGGTTTGAAAAGGGGATGGATGAAGCAAAACGTCCAATCCTCTCCCGCATTAAATATTATGCAAAGTCCATTTTGCATAATATGTATTTATGTATGTCAGTTATTCAATTGATACTGACAATCTTTATTTTTATTGAATTAAAATGTCAGGCAAGCTGTACAACTTTCTCCACAGAGCTTAAAACGTGGTTGGAGAACAATCAAACCTGTCAACACTAATTTTTATATAACAGCGTTTCTATTGTTATTTGATATACAATAGGTTATGTAAAGACTGATATAAATGAAATGTAGAATGGTAGGTCAGTATGAATTTTAAAAGATGAAGATTTTGTAAATACTTGTAATTATTTTTTGAAATGTGTGCCTTGTATGGTGTTTTGCATTGAACATGTATGTGTGACTATGTGAGAGTGTCTTTATCTGTGTTCCTGTGTGAAGGTGTGAGAATGTGTCAGTGTGAATGTTTCTTATTGTTGATTGAGATATTTCACTTTAACTTATTAATGTAATAGGGACTGCAGATGGAAACTAGCTATGTAGCTATAATCTGGTGCAGATCATCTTTGTTTTATGTGCTTAATGTCTCTGTACATTGTCCCTTTTCAAACTAAACTAAACTAATTTATATAGCACCTTTTATAAGAGTTTACAAAGTGCTTCAAAAGACAATAGAAGCAACACGAAACAGACAATAGCCAAAAAGATAGAAGTACATACACAATAATAATAATAATAAAATATTTCATAAAAAGGCAAATGGGTCAAAGTTCATTTGATTTAAAAGATGATACTGATTGAGCCAGATCTCCCCAGGAAGGTCATTCGAAAGCCGAGGGGCCTGGACTGAAAAGGCTTCATCCTCCTTCATCAGCTGGAAAAGTAGTTTGTAAAATCTTAAAATCTATTTTTTAACACACAGGCAGCCAGTGAAGGGAAGCTAAAAGTGATATGTTGTCGGCTATTGTTGCCTAGTTGTTGAGTTCTGAACCAGTTTTAGGCATAAGATGTGTTTACTGTTGAGGCCTGCCGGAGGAGGAAGCTGCAAAAATCCAATAAATAGAAAATAAAATGGGACCATGTTGGTTTTCTAGGACTAGTTTTGCTGACTGGGAGGGGGGCTGGCTCCTCATTTGTAAGCCCAGGTCTTGGTGTGGTCTGGTGGGAACTGGGCATTCTGAAGACCAGTCTGCAAATCCTCTCAAGAGCTCTCTGGACCGGGCCGACCTGGTCGAGCAGCTGTTTCTGCCTGTGTACCCAGTGAGACATTTGATCCAGAATGACCCGCTTCATAAACTGGACACCCTTTCTGAGCCTTGGCTGGCTTTTATCTACATCTATATTGGTTGTGATGACATCAATCAAGGTCTCGCTAAGCTCACTGAAACTTCCCTGGATGATGGACAGAGGCAACTTTTGTACACACCTCCCACTGCAGGGACCAGCTCCTCAAGAAGAGGAGAGGCCTTCTCCATCACCTCCTCTGGGGACACTCCAGGGCAAACCCAAGGGCAGATGCAGAAGCGACTCAGTGCATGGCGGAGGGTAGATTTGGCGTAGCACAAGGAGAAGAAACCCTTGATCTTGTCGACCACTTGTGTCAGGCAGGGACAGCAGGTTAAGCCACCCTGCTCTGTGATGATTCGTGACTCAGACCACGACCATGTGGCTGATCTCCTTTGTGATGGAAGTAATGATGACGAAGGCCACCTGGAGGCTCTCGTGGCTCGGGCTCCTCTCCTCTCCACGGCCTTGACCAGAAGGATCTCCCTCAACTCGGCTTTTGCCTCTTGAATGCTCGGGCTGGAGATTTCTGTCAGAACCACTGACCTGACTGAAGGGGAGCCAGGAGAGAGGCTTTTAGAGACAGAGGCTGGACTAGAAGTTTTTCGGGTTTCAGCAGCAAAGAGCCTTTGCAGGGTCTGTGCCTGACACAACTGCTCAGTGTCTCTCTGAGCTTCATGGTCCAGCTGCTGGACTTTGCTTTCTCCTCTGTGCTTCGATGTGCACAGCCTCAGGGAGCAAAAATGTGGATCTCAGCCTGGTGCTGATGGAGGCTCTCTGCCCTTCCTCTGTCTTTTTGCTGCGAGGTGTTTTGCTGATTGAGAGGGGGGCTGGCTCCTCGTTTGTGAGCTGGGGTTTTGGTGTGGTCTGGTGGGTACTGGACATTCTGAAGACCAGCCTGCAAATCCTCTCAAGAACTCTCTGGACCAGGTTGATCTGACTGGGCAGCTGTTTCTGTCTGCACACCCAGTGAGACGTTTGTGTGCAGGTCAAGATGGCGTCTTGTTATTTTCAATGGTCTGAGCTCATTGGCAGTGCCAAAAAATATTTTTCTTCCACATTACTTTCTGAATTCTAGCAATGTGTGACGTCACAAACCTGCAGCTCTGACCAGTCAGAGGGCGAGCTGCTAGAGTGGAACTAGCGCAGGCTTAGAGCAGGGCTAGGCTAAATCTTACAAAGGTAACTTTTAGGTACTTTGATGTTTCAAAAATTCTAAAAAGATCATATTTAAAAATACAGAACGTTGTCGATGCCCTGCCAGCCGAACACGATGATTTCACAAAAAATGTATTGTGCTCTATGAGAGAATTTTTTTCTGGGCTGGAGCTCCCGGGAGCTGCAGCTGCAGTCTGTTAATGTCTATGTAGACAGCAAACGACATGTGTAAAGGTAATTCAAGAACTGTCACCTATCAACCGTTCTGTAAATAAGAGCCAAAACTTGTCTTTGCTTTGTAACGATTAGACTAATGAAAATTAAAAGAAAGTTGTCAGAAAAAAATGCCTTTCTTATAAGTATTGTCCCTGCATGCATGTTTAGCACAATATTACTTACTGTATTTTGTACTATTGTACATGTATAAACGTCACCAAAATTAAGAAAGTAGAAAAAACATTTTGTATTATTTTAAATATAATTATGTTAACTCTATTTTAATGAAATGAGTAGTCTGACCTGTAATCAGAATGCTCCCTAATCCTCCATACGACACATGTGGTTTCCCCATATGTGCTAACAGTGTCTAGTCTGTGTATATTTGACTGCTGTTATAGTTTGTGCCATGTATATCCCACAGTGGCAGATGCCTCTAGGCCCCAGCCAGCTGATGGAGACGATAGCTAATTGCTCAATCAGGCAATCTAATCTGGCCAATCTCATTTTCACTTTCTCTCCCTCTCTTCCTCCCTTTTTCTCCTCCTCCTCTCTCCTCTACCCCCTCGTCTGCAGCCTTGGCATGCATATATTTCCTCAACAATCTGTCCGGCAGCTGCCCGAAAGAAGGGAAAAAAAAGAAATGAAATCCTTGTAAAAACAGTAGGGAGAGGGGGAAGCCGAGGGAGCAAAGGCAGTGCATATAATTGGGAATAGCATAACTCAAACCAGACTAAAGTGACACAAATCTGATGCTTTGGGATAATTCCAGACTTAATTCTGCTCTGGGAGACGTGTGAACAGAGCTAAACACATACGGCTCCTGTGCATGCTACAGAAAGATATTACTTAAATGACATTTACATACACATAGAAAAAATAGTGAGCTTTATACACATAGTTAAAGGTTCACTGTGTAACTTTTAGTTGGAAGTCTGCTTGTTACCATGGAGATGTTCTTGCTGTGGGGTCTTTCATCTGCTGCTCGTTACTGTATTTTTAAGCAACAAAACCTGTAAATGAGTAAATCATTCAGTGCCATACTGTGGAACTTTCAGATGACTATGACCAGTACTCGAGTTGAGGGGGGATGGGGGGGGTGGCATCCCCCCTTGGGAAAAAAATAGTCAAAATCATCCCTCTTCTAAAACAGTCATCACTTCTTCCAACCCTTTTTATCAATCAGGCATGAAAATCCCTCACCTTTTGGCGAAATTCGCCGTCTTTAAGTCAAAATAGCCAGTGCCAAGAGCCAATCATCGCTCCAGCTTCCAATCATATTGCAGCTTAATTATGCACCGATCGCGCTCCCGCCAATCATGGCGAATACCGCCTGTTTGCGCCTGTTCGCCGATCAGCTGTGAGCGAGTCGCACAGGGCTGTCAAGTCTCACGCAATTCAAGCGCAGCGCACAGCGCTTCTGTGACCAGAAAATCGGTTAGATAATGCAGGCACCACGCGTTTTCAGCGAAAAAAGTCACTCGCACCCCCCTTCCCCCCCTCCTCGGGAGAAATTGTTCACTCGCACCCCCCTACCCCCGGAAAATATGTCACATAAATGAAAAATTTCACCATCCCCCCCGGTTTCAT
Organism: Paratrypauchen microcephalus; assembly: GCA_036785185.1. Taxonomy (NCBI): domain Eukaryota; kingdom Metazoa; phylum Chordata; class Actinopteri; order Gobiiformes; family Gobiidae; genus Paratrypauchen; species Paratrypauchen microcephalus. The sequence goes on along the minus strand of JAVJIX010000204.1, from coordinate 1,053,559 downwards.
TTTACAACTCGACTACTGACTATGACCAACCAGGAACATACCACAATATCTGCACACAAATATTTCTAAACTAAACTAGTTCAAACTTGGGATTAAACAGGTCCATACCAGGTATAAGGTCTAAAGTACCTCTGATACACTGTGACTGCTCCTAATATACACTACGACTACAACTGTTACTACTACAATTAATTCTATTCTACCACTACTACTGTTACTACTACTACTACTACTGATGCTAATTCTACTACTGTTACAACAACAGCCACTACTACTACTACTACTACTACTGCTACTACTACTGTTACTACTACTACTACTACTACTACCACTACTGCTGTCTGTAAAAGTACTTTGAAACTGTTGCCCCTTATGAACCTCCTCACAGTGCTGAGCTTGAGTCTAGTGTAATTACAAAAACAAAAGATGTGGTAAGAATGGCATTCCCAGAAGAACAACATTGGACTTTTTACATACTTTTTACTGCTTCCCGACTAAATTATATGGCAGCCCACTTAGGCTCTTCAAAGCACTTGCACTTTTACGACAGAGTTTAAAATTGTTTAAAAAAAAAAAAAAAAAAAGTCCCACTCATTTGAAGGAGAAAAACAAAAACAGATGCCAGAGAAGTGCATGGTATAGAGAACATACTAATGCAATATAGTGATTTGGACCAAGGGCTCAGTGATTTCAAGAACAGTTAAGAACAGTTTTAGAACATTCTGGAAAATAAGTATAAAAAAACCAAACATTTTATTTGTTTTTTTTATGACGTCTGGTCATACTTATAGGCTTGACATCACAACACTATATTTGAATAAAATTGAATACAGATGAGTGGCAGCTAAAATAAATATTGTTCAAATGCAGATTGTTGATGTAATACAGTGAGTTCTTTAGTCTAGTCACTAAAACAAATGATCAGGCTCAACAATTGTGACTTTAGGCGGCAGTAGCTCAGTTGGTAGAGCGTTTGTCCACTGATCCAAAGATTGGCGCTTCGAATCCCACTCTTGATATAAAAAACGTCATTGGTTGAGCAGTCAGATCCACTGACACACAGGTTGGCAGTACGATTCCAGCTCCCACAGATGAATGTTGCCGTTGTGTCCTTGGGCAAGACACTTAATCCCCCTTGCCCCCAATGTCTGCGTACACTGGTGTGTGAATGAGTGAGTGGTTTCTTGCTGTAAAGCTCTTTAGGTGCCTTGAAGGTGGAAAAGCGTGACCATTTACCTTTTGGATATTTCATGGCAATGTACAGTGTGATCAATAGGCCCCTTTACCGTTAGTAAACAGACATGACGTCACCGGCATGTGCGCGCACATTGTTGACCCAGAATCAACCATGGCGGACCATAGCGGAGTATCTGAACGATAGGGAGAGCTACATTCAAAAGCTCACGTTGAGCAACAGGGTTCGACTACCAGATCCTTATGTGATCACAGAGTAGCAGTACGATCGCAGAAAGTGGACAGATTTACAGTGGACAGATATCCACTGTTATTTAGTGGAGAAGCCCAGCGTGTATGCAAGAGAGAAAGTGCGCGCATACAAATCCATGGATGCCTACCAGTTTGCCATGTGTGACCATGTACAGGAGGTAAAATACCACAGTATCGATGAGGAGTTTTGCGTGTTGGCATCTGATGTTCTCCCCAGTCAAAGACAAGGCCACAAGACGACCATGTACAATACTTGGGCTAATATCAACAAGCGCGATAACTACGTTCTGACCGCCAACTGCACTTGCGTTGCGGGGTAAGTAACAGACTACGACGTAATTCACGAGTCACAGATGTGATCTCAGTCATGTCAAATGCCATTTATGATGATCATGCGAAAACTTATCATGCATTTTAGCAAAGTTATTCGTGTTCGTTTACATGTGTCTGTCGTAAAGGTTACCTGGTTAATATGTCTGTGAGCTTTGCGGTGTCCTGTGCTTGCTAGTTAATCATGCTGCTTGTTTAGGGTAATTTGCCGAGGTGTTCACTTGTGTGTATGTCAGTTGAATGATATGAACTATCATTTATTCCATCTGTTTCTCTTTATTTCACGTCGAGTTCTTCTCTTCTTTTCTATATCTTTGCTGGGGGTTTTATGGCGGCAGTGGCTTTGTTTTGAGTCAACAAGGCGGCCGCATTCAGTGATGAAGTAGTTTTGAAAATCATCTATAGAGTAAACTGTCTCTTGCCCCCATCTGGGAGTATGACATCATCACATTCTACAATCTGAAACCCACCGCCATTTTTCAACAACAAAATCATAACATGTAAATTTTATGTATTATAGAAGGAAAAAACACATAGTTTTCTTTCTTTAAAATTCAGACTCAAGGTTATCCACAAATGTTTGAAAAGGCTGCAGCCAATTTTTAAACATAAAAACAGACAAAAATCTGTTGCTTGTTATGGTAAAATGCCTTTATGAAGATCCAGGCCAGTTCTGCCATTTGGAACAGGAAGTCAGTGGACACATTTCTCTCATTAATAGGTTTCAAACCAAAGCAGTGCTACTAGTTTTTGGAGGGTTATGATTTCCCCCATTACACAACATAATACACGATACACTGCGTTAACTCACTGGAAGAAGAGCCTCCTCTTATTGCACAGTGGATGACAATACCTTTGTCGTCCTTGTAAAATGTTTAAATTCTAGATTTAATATGAATTTAGTTAAGATTTTGTTCAGGTTTGTTTGGATTTAGCTTTTATTTTAAAGGTACACTATGTAACTTTTCTGGGTGAAGGTCCAGTAGCTGCTTGTTCCCATGGAGATGTTAAGTTTTGCCTGGCATGTTTGAGAGAATTCACTGTAGAGCAATAAACATATCTACTGTAACTTCACTTGCTTGTCCTTATGGAGGTAGATAAGTTTAATGTCATACTATGGAACATTTTTGGCAAACAATAACATCTCCATGGAGACAAACAGGTTTCTGACCCTCCATCAGAAAAGTTCCCTTCATTATTAACCTGGTTTGTGCCAACGCTGTCATTAAATTGGCAAAAATGAGCTGTTACATCGACATTGTAAAACATCTTGCAGATTTAAGTCAAACTTTTTCAGAATCTTTGTTGTACTTTTTGTTCTTTTGTGAAAAATGATGTCCAACTTTTCACCGTCCGTCTTGGAGAGAATAATGCCTGACCTTTGCTTGGGTATTTTCTGCTAAGTTGAACATTTTTTCACTCGGCCATGTCCAAAAAGCTGGTGGGTTTTAAAGAGCACCTCTCACCCCTTTCTCCCTGTCAAGCTTACATCTGCCTCTCAGCTCTGAACCAAAACACCAGGGGAATGTGTATGAGCCAGTGATTGACAGCTCCTCTCTCCTTTGTTTTAAAGGGCTTACGGAGGACAAGCTGCCTGGATGGAGATAGCATTTTCAGGTAAAGACCTGCTTCAAGTGTGGATTAGCATGTCAAGTGTAATACTGAGGACAATATGACAGGCTTAATACGATTTAATATGTGATGAACAATGGACTGTGTAACATTCAAGACCACAGGCGATGTAGGTAAAATGGAGAATGCAAAAAGTACACTGGATTTTTACATTCGCTGGTGTATCCATTTTGCATCCATCCATTTTCTTCCGCTTATCCAGGGCCGGGTCGTGGGGGCAACAGTCTAAGCAGGGACTCCTAGACTTCCTTCACCCCGGACACTTCTACCAGCTCCTCCAGGGGGACCCCAAGGCATTCCCAGGCCAGCCGGGAAACATAGTCCCTCCAGCGTGTCCTGGGTCTTCTCCGGTGGGACATGCCCACAATAGCTCTTGAGTGAGGTGTCCAGGAGGTATCCGGGACAGATGCCCATGCATCTTCGAGCCCCTCCCATGTGACTGAGCTCCTCACCCTATCTCTAAGGGAGTGCCCAGCCACTCTGCGGAGGAAACTTGTACCTGCGATCTTGTCCTTTTGGTCATTACCCAAAGCTCATGACCATAGGTGAGGAACGTAGAAATGCGTTTGCTTTTTGGCTCAGCTCCCTCTTCACCACAACAGTCCGGTACAACAACCGCATCACTGCCAACGCTGCACCGAACCGCCTGTCAATCTCACGCTCCATCCTCCCCTCACTCGTGAACAAGACCCCGAAATACTTGAACTCCTCCACTTGAGGCAAGGACTCTCTACCCACCTCAAATTAAAGGGCGCATATTATGCAAATGTTACTTTTTCGAGGTTTTAACCATAGTATATTGTTGTCCCCTCATCAAAAACATATTTGGAGATGTATTTTGTGTTTTGTATTCATTCAATATGGTTTCATTAATTTAGTAATCCAAGTATTTTTTTAAAGTGTGTTTTCCAAATGCTAAATCCTAAAGTAATACCACAATACTAACTTCAAACTTGATTTCAATACTATAGACTAGATACTAAATACCGATCCTGATACCATTGATAATTAAAAGCACTCTTCCTTTAGAAGACAGAAAGGCATTGTCAAATAATATTCAAATCTAGTCTTAAAAACATCTCCATGCATATTATTAAAGATCCCATGACATGGTACTTCTTGATGCTTTTATATGGCTCCTTAATGGTTCCCTAATACTGTAAATGAATCCTTCTTCAAAATCAACACTCATGAGAAACAGAGATAAGATGAGAAAGAGTAATTTTTCTCTCTCTGAACAGGCCATTATGGGCGTTGTTGCTTGAATGCAAATGAGGAGGACAGAGATGGCCTATAGTAGAGAGTGGGGGCGTGGCAAAACTCTCCGCTCTCAGCTATCCGCTCTGACCCATTTTCGCGTTTTTGCGCGGAGAAGAGATGAGAAGCGTTCCATTGAAAAATAAACACATTTCCACAGAAAATAAAATTAAAGCACTGCTGTTCAAAGGTCCAGAGGCTCAGATAAAGGACTTCCGAGCCTAGAAACACTCGGACGTGCCTCCAGGCAAATAAAAAAACGCATTTCGCATTGCCTAGCGCATTCGCAGTCCAAACTCTCTGGGTGTGATTTACAGAGACGCTGAGTACAGACAGACAGGGGTGGAGCTGCATTTTTCGAGCTGACATCAATAAGGTGCCTTGTTGAGAATCGCCCGTTTGAGCTGTGTTTTTTTCTAACGCAGAAAAGGATCGCAAATGCTAAGTTTAGACATTTCGCAACTTTTAACCATGGGGGGGGGGGGTAAGGCTAAACAGGGTAGGGGAGCTCACATTAACATTCAAAAACCTCAGAAAGTGAAAATTTCATGCCATGGGACCTTTAAAAAGACTATTTGTACAACAACAACTACTATCCAGGAATCCAAGATGGCTACATGATCGTTTTCAGCATGACCTGGGTTCATAAAATACCCCAATTATTCTATAATTCGGAAATATTACCAGATCTTGCTGTGTAAAGCTGTTGGTGAAACATCAGTAAAGATTTGTTGGAACTTGAATGAAATAAGGTCCCTGGGCGCAAAGATGGACAATATCCAAGTTACGTTGGAGGAGAAAATTAATCCTAAATTTGACACTCTTAATCAACATCTGGAGACTCTTATTGCTGAAAGTCAAGTCAAAATGAAAAAAGACTTAGAAACAACGGCGGTGGAAATATGAGCTAACCTGGAGGTGGGGATAATGACCTCCAGAATGGAAAAGATCGAGGCTGAAGTCATACATAAATGTGCTCTAAGTTTTGACCCGAGTGTGTCAATCACGTTTACACTTTGAAAACCATATATTGTAATATTCTTCTGCCTCTGTCACCTGCTATCTGCCACCTGAAACGTCAAACATGGGGAAGAAATGCTGATTTATTTTTTGGACACTTGCTATCATTGTTGTATACACTTGACGTTGACTCAGTATTTAATACTCGGATTGCTAATTTGAGAGATTATATAGACTCAGGTGATATTTCTTCCAGACTTGTTCTACATTTCAGTTCAAACATGGTGAAGCATTTATTTCCCTCACAGATCACTTTACATCCACATCATTGAGAGGAAGGGCTGTGCTAGATTATATTTTAACACCACATACTAATCTAAAGTCATGCCTCGATTTTAAGGTCTTTACGGCAGCTGAGCTTGTGGCACTGATGCTTTGCATTTAATTGGGCCCCAATGGCGACTTCCAGATCATTCAGTGCTGTGTCTTAAATTCCGCATAGGAGAATTTAATGTCTGTTGTAACTTGTAGCGAAAAACACAGGAAGATATGAGTCAACTTTATACATTACTCTGTGATACTTTATATAAATAATGGAATAATATTAGAGTATAATATATAATAATATTAAAAGGCAGTTTAGAAGAGGACAAAGCCTAAAAAAAAAAGCCTAAAAAAAACCAACAACTAAGGCCTCAGAAAAATTTAGCTATCCTAATGGAGATTATTGCTGCAAAGGGAGAGGTTTCTTTTTAAATTGATTTGATTATAGATTTGATTATCGTGCACTCTATGACTGTGATAGGTCGCTAATAGATTATTTTTTTCAAAGGAATTATGTTAAATGACTACTACTACTCGATTCTCAAACAAAGAATCATTAGGACAGACAAGCCATTGCAGAGGGGTGGAGAGGGTCGTTGTCTTGAATAGGGAATTGGACGCCAGAGAAATTTGAAATACAAAGAGACAGATTAGCTGATGGTTTCAGAGTTGTTTCAGTGTAGTGAGCGGGCTGATAGATATGCTAATACAAGACGCCAGAGGAATTCGTAAAACAAAAGAGAGTGGCGGGGATAGGTCAGCTTTGTTCAGGGAAGCTAGCTCCTCCCTTGCAGCTAGATATAAACAGGGTCGAACCAGCATGAGGGCCAGAGCTGAAGAAGCCTCTCGGATGAGCGGCGAAACGTTTTCAACCAAACAAACTTTGTCCAGTTGACAAATTGAACTTCTCCTTTGATCTACTACTACTAGTAATTTTAGATGTTGCATGCAATATTGTGACAAAATGTTATGTTAAATGTTGATATTACAGTTGATGAACAAACAAAGCAGTGGAGATTGAGGCTCTGAAAGCGCCTCCTTTGCTCAATGTATTGCACAGACTTTTCCAAGCCTGTTTTAAATATTCTGTTATTCCATCAGCCTGGTATCAGTCTATTATTAACCCTATTCCCAAATCTCCAAAACCTGACCCTAGAGTGCCACTAAACTATTTGTCTAGTCAGCACAGAGTAGAAGAATGACTTTATTGATCTCACACAGGAGAAAATGTTCTCTGCATTTAACCCGTCCTTATTATTAGGAGCAGTGGGCAGCACATGACTGCGCCCGGGGACCATCTTCATGATCTTGTTGCTTAGGCTTGGTCAGGACCTAAGCTGGAGGATTTTACCTATGGCGCATGTTTTGGGTTGATGGGGGAAACCGGAGTGCCTGCCTGGGGGAAACCCACCCAGACACGGGGAGAACATGCAAACTCCGCACAGAACACACACAGCAAGGCCCGGGCGACTCGTGGATCGAACCCAGAATCTTCTTGCTGTGAAGTGTGAGTGCCGCCGTGTACAAACTGTACTTAAGAGCCCTCAGCAACAGACTCAAGAAATACCTGGAAACACCTGAGATTCTGGCTAATGAGCAGGAAGGCTTTAGAAGAGGAAGGGCCTGCAATGACCATCAGTATGTTTTTATCTTTTAATCTTTATTTCTTTTGTGCGAAGGACCAGACTGCAGGAGGTAAAATCTACTTTTGCCTACTTGATTTGGCTAATTGATTTCCAGAAGGCAGTTTATAAAGCTCCATTTGCATGTGTGCAGATTAATCATTTAAAAACTGGCTGGTTTCCTACCCCTTTTGGTGGAAAACAAGGAGATGTATTATCACCTACATTATCTTCTCTTTACATAAACAACCTGGTAAATGAAATTAAAGAAGCCAACCTTGGAATTTCTGTTGATGAAGTATTTTGTTGTGTATTGATTATATTATTCTGTTAGCAGAGACTAAAGCTAATTTGCAAAGTATGTTAAGCATTTTAAATGCATGGTGTACAAAATGGAAACTGGCTCTAAACAAAGATAAACACAGATTTTAGAAAAACAAAAGAACCAAGAAGTTCCATAATTTTATGTATGACCTAACTCCTGTTGCCTACACAAGTACTACAAATACCTAGGACTGGTCTGCCATCAGTTTATGACTCTATGGTTGGCTCTATTCTTTTATATGCTGCGTGTGGGATTTTAAGGAACATGATCAAGTGAATGCTCTGCAGAACAGGGTACTAGAACCTTCTTAGGTCTACAGAAGTTCACTAATAAACTAGCTGCAGAGGGTGATATGGGGTGGGACCCATGCTTCATAAAGGAGAGGACTGAGCACAAGCTCACCAAAAAGATCTTTACATGGGACTGCTCAAATGATTATCCTTGGGCCAAAGAAATTGAAACAATTTTTCAAATGTCTGATTTAAACTACATTTATAGAAATGGACTGCAGTGTAATCTTAATTTGTTGAAACAGAAACTGCTGACCAGCTTCAAAAATCTATGGAAATTTGGCATTTGTAGAAAGGCAAAGTTGAGAAATTACATTCATTTTAAGAAAGAGTATAAAACAGAGCTGTATGTAAATTTAAATTTAAACAGAAAACAGTGGTCGTTCTGTGCCCAGCTGAGGAGAGGCACTTTGCCCCGGGCAGTGGAGGTGGGTCAGTTCAAAGGCCTCCCTGAGGAGAAGTGAGTCTGCTCCCTGCGTGACCTGGATGGGAGAGGAGGCATTTCATTTTGTTATTTACTGTCCACTGTATTCTGAATATTTTATTTTTTGCTGTATAGTCATCATACCCTATTTTGGTTGCCGGATTATAAAATTATGAGTTGGCTTTATAAAGAGGATGTTTTTGGAGACAGGAGACAACAAGTACTACATCCTGTATGAATAGAGTATCTTTTTGTCAGAGTGGTTGTTTGTTTATTTATCAGTCTGTGAATCTGTGCAAATTTAATTATATTTGTAAAGTTTACAGTGTCTTGTGAGCCCATGTGGGCCTGGCACAAATGTGTAAGACATGATAATAATAAAAATCAATCAGTCAATCAATCATGTACTTTTTAAAAGTTATTTAAAATATGTATGTTATTTGGTTTTAATGAATCTTGTTTTGTGAACCACTTTGAATTACTTTATGTGTTAATAATACCTAAAGAAGAGAAGGACTTTTAGGCCTTCAATGAAGACCTAAACTTTTCAGCACGTACAAGGGCTATATTAAATGTAATACTATAAATATTATACACATTTCATAAATAAGGAGTAATGTCCCGAGTACAGAAAACTACAGTGTCCAGTTAGTCTGGTTAACACCTGACCATATCACAAGTGAGATATGGGTCTGGAAACTCGCTTCGAAAAATCCCGTAGCGGAGGTGTGGTTAGCGATTGCCAACGGCCGTTTATTGGGCGTTATGAATGTCTATCATTGAGCGTATACGTAAGTCCATAGCCAATCATGTCAGTTGTCAGTTCAAACTACAAGCTTCCGTTTGTCATGTAGTACGCGTCACCGTCTTGCCACACCTCCCCCGCTCTCTGATTGGGGACCTAAATCTGGGACTCTCGCTTGGACGAGTTTCCAGGCCGCCTTCCAGTTCGAAACGAACGGAAGCGGCCTGGGAATTCCCAGGCTAGTGTCCAGTCAGATTTGTTTTTGTTTTGGGTTGACACATTCAGAAGTGCTCCCTCATTCATTTGGCCTGCAGGTCAATTATTTTAATAGATCCATGCTGCAGACAGAAGGCAGAGGACCCTGGCATTAGTGCCATGATTAGCACCGGCCAATCAGATTCTCCCTTTGCAGTTGATTGACAGGCAGAAAGCAGCGCTAGTGCTTTGGTTTAGTTCCTGTGCCTGTGCCACTCCTGTGTAATGACTGGACTGGCCACTAGCTGATGCCTCATTGTTTAATAATTTAACTAGGGATGGGCGATACCAGTTATTTTTGTTTCGATACGATACCAAGTAATACCAGGGTTAGAATCCCGATATCGATACCGATACTTTCATACATTTTTGAATACTGCAGAAAAACACTAACCTGGCTCTAACTAGATACCTTGGCTTCACAAAGCTCCACCAGGGGCTTAGCTCCACATTCTAACACCAGATATCTGAAAAAAATTATTTGATGAAAATGGCAATGCAGACATCAAAACTATTGTAAGTTGGGCACTTGCAGCCTATGAAAAAAGACAACAAATGAAATATCAGAATGTTTATTTTCACATAACAATGGCACTCACAAACATGACTTAATATTTCTGACTTGGCTGATGAGCTCTCCCATTTTTAACCATATACTAATGGCAACTTAAGGCGTACAGATCCACAAACACAATTACAAAAAAAGTGCCTCTTACTCTTTTACACAGACAAAACAATTATGAACGTGCAGAACGTAATAAAACCCCGCGTCGCATTGACTGAAATCTCACAGCAGTGAGTCTATCGCGGGATGACGTACTACCCCACGTTTGGTGAGAACGCGGAAGGAAAAGTAGTGCCTGACAACTGGCAATGGTTGAATAATGAACAAAACACATATGAATCTGAACTAAATAAACTGAAAGTTAAATCAGTAAGAAAACATGACTTGGTATCGATAATTTAATACCAGGATCGATCCATATTAAATACCCCATCAGGATCGAAATATCGATACTTTGGTATCATCCCTAAATTTAACGGCTAGCTTGATCTGTGCTCCACTTTTGGCTGAGTTTAAGAAAAAGGAATAATAAGAAGATATTTTAATTTGGATCTTACCTTTGGATGAATAATATGATTTATTTTCAAAGGCCAGCAGTCTGTGGACGCTGTGTAACTTTAACTTGTCCTGAAAAGTTGAGAAGAGCATTTAAAAACACAACGTGCTACAAGCAAACACTACTTCCAGACACTCATGCTCGCAGCTCACAGAGCACAGAATGAATGAACTGTTGGATTACACATGGGATGACCTGATGTACACGAGCATCTGAGAAGACAGCAGCGCTGAGCGTGACTGAAGTCTAGTGAGAGTGCAGTATGCCCTGTCACAAACTGGATTGTATCTAAAGAGAGCATGAAGGAAACACGTGTCATTACACTTGTGCTCAGCTTTTGATGTCAAATGTGCGGAGACTAGGGACACGTTTCACTCTTATCTGTCGTGCGTATGTTTTTATGCGTCTGTGTGCAGGTGTGTGCAGGGGCTGAGGCTGGTACAGCCGCTTTGGCATCTTTACGGATAGTTGCATTTGGAAATATGAGTGGCTAAAGGGTTCACCACTGCCTGCACCCCATATTCCGGTGTTTTTATTGCATGGTCCAATATACCTTGAAAAACATGTATTCTTGCATTGCCTCTCCACAGATCTGCTTGTCTCGGTGGTGGTAGTCAGTTTAAATGAAAATAAGTTTATAGTCGTGAACAAGACCCCGAGATACTTGAACTCCTCCACTTGAGGCAAGGACTCCCCACCCACCCAGAGAGGGCAAGCCACCTTTTTCCGGTCGAGAACCATGGCCTCGGATTTGGAAGAGCTGATCCTCATCCCAGCCGCTTCACACTCGGCTGCAAACCGCCCCAGTGCACACTGGAGGTCCCGGTTCGATGAAGCCATCAGGACAACATCATCTGCAAACAGCAGAGATGAGATCCTGTGGTTCCCAAACCGGATCCCCTCCGGCCCCTAGAAATTCTGTCAGGGTGGCTTGAGGAGATCCTCAAAGTATTCCTTCGACCATCCAATAACATCCCCAGTCGAGGTCAACAGCTCCCCACCCGCACTGTAAACAGTGTTGGTGAAGCACTGCTTCCCCCTCCTGAGGCGCCGGACAGTTTGCCAGAATTTCTTTGAGGCTGTCCGATAGTCCTCCTCCATGGCCTCTCCGAACTCCTCCCAAACCCGAGTTTTTGCCTCTGCGACCGCCCGGGCTGCAGCACGCTTGGCCCGCCGGTTCCCGCCGGCTGCCTCAGGAGTCACACGAGCCAACAAGGCCCGATAGGACTCCTTCTTCAGCATGACGGCATCCCTTACTTCCGGTGTCCACCACCGGGTTCAGGGATTGCCGCCGCGACAGGCACCACAGACCTTATGACCACAGCTACGGGCGGCCGCATCGACAATAGAGGCCGAGAACAGAGCCCATTCAGATTCTATGTCCCCAGCCCCGGTGTGAGTTGAAGGTACCCCTGACAGAGGGATCTGCCAGACGTTCCCAACAGACCTTCACTACGTGCTTGGGCCTGCCAGGTCTTTCTGGCTTCCTGCCCCGCCAGCGGACCCAACTCACAACCAGGTGGTGATCAGTTGACAGCTCTGCCCCTCTCTTCACCCGAGTGTCCAAGACACGCGGCCGGAGGTCAGATGACACGACAACAAAGTGGATCATCGACCTCCATCCTAGGGTGTCCTTGTGTCACGTGCACTGGTGGACACCCTTGTGCTCGAACATGGTGTTCGTTATGGATAAACTGCGCATAGCACAGAAGTCCAATAACAGAACACCACTCGGGTTCAGATCAGGGAGGCCGTTCCTCCCAATCACCCCTCTCCAGGTGTCACTGTTGTTGCCCACGTGGGCGTTGAAGTCCCCCAGGAGAACAACGGAGTCCCCGAGCGGTCCACTGTCCAGTACCCCTCCCAGGCACTCCAAGAAGGCCGGGCACTCTGCACTGCTGTTCGGCCCGTAGGCCGACACAACAGTGAGAGACCTGTCCCCGACCCGAAGGCGCAGGGACGCGACCCTCTCGTTCACAGGCCCACACCAGCCCGCCGCCATTCCCCGCGGGCAACGCCAGAGAAATGGAGAGTCCAGCCCCCCTCAAGGAGTTGGGTTCCAAAGCCCAGGCTGTGCGTGGAGGTCAGGCCGACTATATCTAGTCGATAGCGCTCAACCTCCCGCACAAGCTCAGGTTCCTTCCCCGCCAGCGAGGTGACATTCCATGTCCCCAGAGCTAGTCTCCATGTCCGGAGATCTGGTCGCCGTAGCCCCCGCTTTCGGCTGCCGCCCAGATGTCTCTGCACTGGCCCCTTATGGATCCTCCTGCGGGTGGTGAGTCCACGGGAGGACGGCCCCACGTCGCTCCTTCGGGCTGAGCCCGGCCGGGCCCCATGGGGAAAGGCCCGGCCACCAGGCACTCGTTGGCGAGCTCCCACCCCAGGCCTGGCTCCAGGGTGGGGCCCCGGTGACGCCAATCTGGGACGTTGCCCAGACTGGCCTCGATCTATTACTCATAATAAAGATCAGGCGGATCGGTGCAGCGTCGGCAGTGCCGGACCGTTGTGGTGAAGAGGGAGCTGAGCCAAAAGGCGAAGCTCTCAATTTACCGGTCAATCTACGTTCCTACTCTCACCTATGGTCATGAGCTTTGGGTAATGACCGAAAGGACGAGATCGCAGATACAAGTGGCTGAAATGAGTTTCCTCCACAGAGTGGCTGGGCGCACCCTTAGAGATAGGGTGAGGAGCTCAGTCACACGGGAGGGGCTCGGAGTAGAGCCGCTGCTTCTCCACGTTGAGAGGAGCCAGCTGAGGTAGTTCGGGCATCTGTTCCGGATGCCTCCTGGTTGCCTCCCTCAGGAGGTGTTCCGGGCATGTCCCACCGGGAGGAGGCCCCGGGGAAGACCCAGGACACGCTGGAGGGACTATGTGTTCCAGCTGGCCTGGGAACGCCTTGGGCTTCCCCCAGAGGAGCTGGAGGAAGTGTCCGGGGTGAAGGAAGTCTGGGAGTCCCTGCTTAGACTGTTGCCCCCGCGACCCGGCTCCGGATAAGCGGAAGAAAATGGATGGATGGATGAATGGAAGTTTATAGTCATAAGTTTGATAGCAAGACCACACCTCAAACTCGCCTGGGACAGTTTACTCCTAAGTGGTTTGAGTAAGAGCCTAACAGACTGTCACCTGCTCTTAAAAAGCTAAGTTTGGGGACCCTTCTCAAATCTCCAGGTCCCAAGGGTGAATCAGTGACCCATTAAGAGGCTATTAATTACCCCCTCCTTTAAGTGCCTTTGTAAAGTCCATATGTGCTGTGGGGATGGAGCGTGACCCAAAACATATCACTGTGTCACCAATGGTACTGTTTCTCTCTGAGGTTTGAGGCAGTCATGCATTTAACACTCCTGACAACAGATGTGGGCAAACGTGACAGGCATTATGTATAGAACCCAAACTATGCTTTAAAGGTCTGTCACAGTTACTCATTTTGAAGTGCAGTGTTTCCCATAAATAGAGATTATGGTGACCCCCCATAGTCCAAAAATCTCCCCCATAGTCTAAAAACAACCTGGACTATACACTGGCAGCACAAAATTACAATTTGTTCCCTGTCTTATCATAAACATGTAAAAATAACTGGTACTGGGAAAAAAGAGCTACTTTAAAGGAGAATTAACATTTTTTACAATCTGAGCCTTATTTCGGTTTGTTTTACTCACCCATAGCACTTTGGTGTCATATGGAGCACTTCCGGAGATGTTTTAGATTTGCGATCTCCGTAATTTGAGTTCTCGGGGCACATGTTTGCGGTCTTACAGGTCAAAAGTGGCCTGTAATCCGAGATTTATCCATAGTTTCGAGTAGATGAGGACGCCAGTGCGCATGTGCGGAGTCACAGCTTATTTCGCTCTCAGCTCTCGGGACCAAAACATGAAATGCAAAGCTGTAAATTATGGATAAATCTCAGATTACAGGCCACTTTTGACTCAAACGAAAGCGTAGACTAAGACATTGAGCTTCTATGATTTGAAAAGTGCTAAAGTTTGTGTTATTTGGAGACCGCTCGGGGCATATATTACATGCCCCGAGAACTCACGTTACGGGTATAAACATCTCCGGAAGTGCTCCATATGACACCAAAGTGCTATGGGTGAGTAAAACAACTTGTTTTATTACCGAAATAAGGCTCAGATTGTAAAAAACGTTAATTCTCCTTTAAGATTAAATAGGCAATAAATGTCATTTATTCTCCACAAATTATATCTAATGAAATGATTAAAATCAAAATTATTTGTGCTCCCCAGAAGCTACAGGAAACACTGATGTAAATAGTAAATGATACTATTGAAAGCAAACCATAAAACAGAATTATCCCCTATAAAAAACAATTCTAAATGTACACTATTGTTAAAAAACAAAACAAAACATGAATTGCAATAAATAAAAACTTAAGTAGTTAGTTTGTAATGAGTTGTAGAAGCTCATAATTCAACATCTACAGCTCAAATTTACTTGTAGTACAGAAAAATGACCAAAACATCACCCATGATAAATATTAACCTCCAAAAATTATTGGCCAATCTGGCATGTATTGAACAATAAGTCAATATATTATTTATTGTGACATGCCTATGCGCAACTGTTCTGGTGGAGGGTCCACTACCTTTTGTCTCCATGGAGATGTTATTGCTTTACCTAGAATGTTCCATGGTATGACATTAAACATCCAACATCCATTAAACATTCAAGAATACAATCATTTCTTCAGTGAAAACGGCTGACACTTGAGGAACAGATTTTGTTTGAATACAGGGAGATTTCAATTCTATACTTTTGCTTGATTTTGTATGCTTGAGTTTCATTCTCCAAAATTGTGCTGAAAGATGTAAAGATGTCATTTCTTTTACTTTATAATTTATATTTTCTCCCTCTACAACATCAAACCCAGCCAGTGTGTATATTCATTTCTACATTGACTTACAAATACATAAACTCTGAATGCTGATGCTGTAATATGGACACAGACAGGCCAGGGCAGAGCTAACAAGGCTGCAGGGAGGCATCAGTCACTGGTATAGCGCCCCCTGGGCACCCAAACAGCAGTGTGAATCTGCAGTCATTTCATCACAGGGACACTGCTCCTTATGGGGCCAATACACCGGTCCAAACAATCTGAATTATTAAAATCCTCACATAAAAGTGGTTCTACAAGCAAAAGTGCAATATTTTCTGACTTAGACCATTGTGAGGGGCTCTGAGAGGCACAAGACTTCACAGTGCAGGAGGACCAAGCAGGAGAATGTGCTGTTAGCGTTTACCTGCAAGGATCAACACAGAAAAGATGGGATGTAGACTTGAGGATATAGGACAGGCAAAATACAAAAAAAACAAATATTATTGACCCTAAATAGATATAGATACATTATATTATGTCACCTTTTTATATTTAAAGGATAATTAAGGTTTTTTTTTAATAATCTGAGCCTTATTTCGGTAATAAAACAAGTTGTTTTACTCACCCATAGCACTTTGGTGTCATATGGAGCACTTCCGGAGATGTTATAGATTTGCGATCTCCGTATGTGAGTTCTCGGGGTAAATGTTTGCGGTCTCCAAATAACACAAACTTTAGCACTTTTCAAATCATAGAAGCTCGATGTCTTAGTCTACACTTTCGTTTGAGTCAAAAGTGGCCTGTAATCCGAGATTTATCCATAGTTTCGAGTAGATGAGGACGCCAGTGCGCATGTGCGGAGTCACAGCTTATTTCTCTTTCAGCTCCCGGGACCCAAACATGAAACGCAAAACTGTAAATTATGGATAAATCTCAGATTACAGGCCACTTTTGACTCAAACGAAAGTGTAGACTAAGACATTGAGCTTCTATGATTTGAAAAGTGCTAAAGTTTGTGTTATTTAGAGACCGCTCGGGGCATATATTATATGAGAACTTGCGTTACGGATATCGCTAATCTAAAACATCTCTGGAAGTGCTCCAAATGACACCAAAGTGATATGGGTGAGTAAAACAACTTGTTTTATTACCGAAATAAGGCTCAGATTGTAAAAAAAAACAAAACATTAATTCTCCTTTAACGCTGCAGTGTGTAAGTTTTCTGGTGGAGGGTCCATCACCTGCTTCTCTACATGGAGATGTTCCACAGTATGGCATTACACTATAGAGACAGCAAGAGACACCACAGGACCATGTTACATGTCAGATCTGTGGAGAGGTGAGCCCACTCACAGTAAGAAATCAAGTTTTTAGGTAATTAAAAATCCATGTTATTGAGTAAAGGCAAGATGGATATGTGAAATGCCATACCGGAACATTGCAGACAAAGCGATATCATCTCCATGGAGACATGTTGATGGACACTCCACTAGAAAAGTTAAACAGTGCACCTTTTAAGTACTGTGTTTGACCATAGACTGCTCAGTCAAATGAATTTGGAGCCAAGTCTGAAAATAAACAAAAACACCAGGATCATGTAGAGTGGATTAAGACCAAAATAATGAGGCTCATAGCGGCAGTTACAGAAAGAGGGACGACAATTTTTCAATGTAAAGTCAACTGGAGCCAGAAGCATCCCCATGGTCTCTTCCTATTTGAAACAAGGCAGCTAGCAGCTCCATTTATACTCAACAAAAATATAAACGCAACACTTTTGTTTTTGCTCCCATTTTTCCTGAGATGGACCCAAAGATCCAAAATTCACTCCAGATACACAACACTACCATTTCTTTCAAACATTGTTCACAAATCTGTCCAAATGTGTGACAGCGAGCACCTCTGCCCCGCCGAGACAATCCACCCCACCTCACAGGTGCACCACATCAAGATGCCGATCCGACATCATGACCAGTGCACAGGTGAAATGGTGATGTTGGTATCTGGTAGTGTTGTGTATCTGGAGTGAATTTTGGATCTTTGGGTCCATCTCAGGAAAAATGGGAGCAAAACCAAAAGTGTTGCGTTTATATTTTTGTTGAGTGTATATACAGTTTATGTCAGACCTGGTCATTGTCCAGCTCCTGGGCCACACACGGCCCTTTGGTCGACTCTGACTGGCCCAAGCAAATTTGGAATTTTTAAATGGAATTTTTTGTATCGCACTCATTTTTCATTGATTAGTCATGACATATACTCTTACCTGTCTTACCAGCTTGTCAAAACAATGCTATTTACTGTTTTTTTTCTAAAGAAATACAATTAATATTATGCATTATTGAGTTAACCATTTTGGTCCGGCCCTCCAAAATATTTTCTGTTTCTCAAGTGGCCCCATGGAAAAAAATAATTGGCCACTCCTGGTTGGTGGTGTCGACCCAAAGCAAATAAGTTAACCGAAAAAGCCTTCTGATGGAGGATACGCTCATGTGGTTGTCTTCATGGGGATATCATTGCTTTGCCTAGAAAGTTTCACAGCATAGCATTAAACATCTCTATTTCCATCAAGACAAGCAGGGGACACCAACATCACAGCAAGTTACTGTTCAGGTTTGTGGAAAGGTTGCCTGATTTACACCTGACCATATCACAAGTGATATATGGTCTGGAAGCCACCTTCGAAATATCTCGTAGCGGAGGTGTGGCTTACGATCGCCAACGGCCGTTTATTGGGCGCTACCAATGTTTATAATTTGGTGTATACGTAGCCCATAGCCAATCAGTTCAATCAGTTGTCAGTTCAAACTACAAGCTTCCGTTTGTCACGTAGTTCGCGTCACCGTCAGAATCGGGAGAGCTCGCTTGCCATAGTTGCCAGGCTGTCTTTCAGATCGGAACGAACGAAAGCAGCCTTGGATTTCCCAGGTTAGTGGAAAGATGAGCTCACTCATAAAATAATGCAGGTTTTTGTAAGTGTTTGTAAATTAAGTGCGAGATCAAGTTTAAAACTGTGGAAGATTCCAGGTGAAGCAATAACATTTCCGTGGAGAACTGGCTTCGGATTCAGAGGCGGTTCTTGGGGGGGGCAAGTGGGGCAATTGCCCAGGGCGCAACTTCGTGAGGGGCGCCGTGCCGAGCGCTTGAAAAAAAAAAAAAAAAATCTATCATATCACTGTGTAGGAAATTGGCAAATTGGCGCCCCCTCTGGCTGCACGCGCAATACATTCCCTTCCACGCGGGCCAATGCGCAGCGCAGAGACTTGCTGGTGCCTACACTGGCGCGAGAGGAAAAGGAAGAGAGAGAGGATTCACCCCCTCCTCTCTGCGGCCGGCTGCGAGTCCAGCTCACACTACCACGATTTGACCAATGATAGCTCCTACTAGCTCCTACCAAGAATCGCTCGTTCACCCTCCGTGGTATGATGGACAGAAAGAGGTCAAAGCCGTCAGGTGCCCAATTTAGAAAAAAAAGAAAAGAAGAAGAGGAGAAATGAGCAAAAGATAAAGGTATGCAACTATGTTCTCTCTGCATGATTGCGTTATCCATGCCATGAATGAAAGGCTACTGTTAGTCATGGTATAACGCTTATGTTTGTTAGCCTTCTAGCTATGATGCTTGCTATACTTAACAATAATTCCGTCTTAGCTCAACAAACACAAGATCTAATTGGCCATTTGGCTTTGCAAGAAAACTGTTACAAGTTCAGTTATTATTTGTTTCCATAATTTGGGTAAACGTTGAGCCCTGTAATTAGCTAACAAAATGTTAGTATGGGAGTTTCAATATTTACAATTTCCTGCAACTCATAGTTCGCATAGTTTAACTATAGTTTAGCATAGTAATCCAGTCATAACTGAACGTGTAACTAGCATAGAATTCGAGGCAGTAACCAAGAGCTAATTGTTCCTCCCTAAAATATAGATTAATATAGCGTCTAATTACAGACATTTGGCATCCAAGGGCATGTTAATATAAAATTACAATTTATGGATGTTTTGTATAAGAGTTATAGTGTAGCCAACAGTATTTTTTTTTTTCATTCCTGTGGGGGGGGGGGGGGGGGGGGGGGGGCGCTCGGAGGGGGTCTTGCCCAGGGAGTAATTCAATGTAGAACCGCCCCTGTTCGGATTCGGATTACACTTTTATAGAGCACAAGCTGAATATTCCCTGACTTGCCATTGAGCAATGCACTACTCTGAGAGACAGAGGAGGATAGAGTAAGGTATTACGTCTGTACCAAGTAAGAAAGTAAGCATTTGAGTGTTATATTTATTTTGAAATGTAACTACAGACAGATTTGTTGTTTTTTAGGGGGAAATTGAAAATATTGCTCAGAGTTTAAAATAAAGACATGTGGTGAATGTTATTGCTAGTTTTATGCTAATCCAACATGCTAATTGTTGCATTAAACAAGCTGTTATGCTAATGCTTTTGAACCAGGTCATGACTTTTCACACACGTAGCCTTTTTTTTTTTCATTTCTGAATATGCTAATAACTAGTTTCATACAACCTGTATTGTGTTCTTTTGCAGTTTTTGTTTCTGGAGCCTTTATGAAATACAAATTTTCCTGGTCACACTTGTCTGGAGATATATTGCTTTGCTTGGCATTAACCATATTTGAAGATAAGTAGGTGACACCACTACGCCAAGTTACGGGTCAGATCTATTGAGCGGCGACCCCGCTCACAGTTAGAATGCATGCAAGATAGATGGGTTTAATCTCATACTGCGGTACATTCTTGGCAAAGGAGAAGGAGAGAGAGGAGAGAGGGGAAAATAAGGTGCAAGAGAGAGGAGAGAAAGAGGGAGCGTAAAAGGAGAGGATGATAGAAGAAAGAGAAAGCAGAAGACAAATAGAGGAGAGGTGAAAGAGTAACGAACAGTGATGGAAGCAAGACTGGACCAGGACTAAACTGAGCAAGACCAAACCAACAAAAACCAACAAACCAAGACCAAATTAGGATAAGTATGAACACGCCCTTATTTTTGGTTGAAGGTCCCATGGCATGAAATTTTCACTTTCTGAGGTTTTTGAACGTTAATGTGAGCTCCCCTACCCTGTTTACCCCCCCCCCCCCCATGGTTAAAAGTTGCGAAATGTCTAAACTGAGCATTTGCGATCCTTTTCTGCGTTACAAAAAATCGGAGCTCAAACGGGCGATTTTGAACAAGGCACCTTATTGACGTCAGATCGAAAAAAGAAATGCAAATGCAGTTCCACCCCCGTCTGTCTGTACTCAGCGTCTCTGTAAATCACGCCCAGAGAGTTTGGACTGCGAATGCGCTAGGCAATGCGAAATGCGTTTTTTTATTTGCCTGGAGGCACGTCCGAGTGTTTCTAGGCTCGGAAGTCCTTTATCTGAGCCTCTGGACCTTTGAACACCAGTGGTTTCATTTTATTTTCTGTGGAAATGTGTTTATTTTTTAATGGAACGCTTCAAATCTCTCCCCCCGTGCAAAAACACGGAAATGGATCAGCTGCGAGCTCAGAGCGAGAGCGGAGAGTTTCGCCACGCCCCCACCCTCTACTATTGGCCAGCTCTTTTCTCCTCATTTGCATTCAAGCAACAACGCCCATAATGGAGCGTTCAGAGAGAGAAAAAATACTCTTTCTCATCTTATCTCTGTTTCTCATGCACTGAGTGTTGATTTTGAAGAAGGATTAATTTACAGTATTAGGGAACCATTAAGGAGCCATATAAAAGCATCAAGAAGTACCATGTCATGGGATCTTTAAAATCAAAACAGTCGGGTAGTATACTTCCTTGTTCGACATTCACACATTTCTTTAATAACTCCGGTCTGCATGCTTTACTCCATTCTAAAACCTCATTGACTTTTGGTACATGCGTAAAATAAACCCTCCCCGATGACACATACTTAGAATAATATTTTTTAAAGCAGTGCAAGCTTTACTTCTAAAAAACAAACTCTGGTGTTGGATTTCCCATGTCAGCCCAGTCAAATGTATCTTGACGCAGCTATTACCCATTCCAATCTCTCATTCTATGTCCGCCATCATGGGTCGGATTAGATTCCAAATACAAATCTGAGCCTATCTCTGTTTTTCTTATTGTTTTCAGCTAAACTAAAATAACTTTGCGCTTTTTATCTGAATTGTTGAACCAGCAAGAGTGAACCGGCCGCTCCGGTACACATGCCAGCGTTTGCGAAAGGAAACAGAGGTGAAAGACGTTACTGTTTGGAGAGTTCCTGGAGCATGCAAGTGATTCATTAAGTTTTGTACTTCAAAATAAAAGAATACAAATACAATGTTTATCAGAAAAAGATGCTGGAAATGAACCAAATTAAAGATGTTGTATGCATCTTTTTGGTGAAAGGTCTGTCTGCTTGTTACTAGTCTTTATTGCTTTGTCTGCAATGGCTTTGGCAAAACAATGAATGGACACCGATGGAGACCAGCCTCTTCCAGGGCAAATTACAGGTCCCATCTGCCGAGAGGTGAATCTGCTCACAACAAGAATGCAATTGAAACAAAATGTAATACTGACAGTTTAATAGTATAACTGATGTCTATGATTGTTTTGAGTCCAAAGCACATACTAAAATGTAAAACTCTGTGAAACATTTGTGGTTTATAAAGTTGCAGGACTATATCCTCCTGGGACCCGAAGTAAAAAGTGTAGTAATAGTAGTAGTAGTAGTAGTAGTAGTAGTAGTAGTAGTAGTAGTAGTAGTAGTAGAAGTAGTAGTATTTTTTATTATTAGTAGTAGTAGTATTAGTATTATTTTTTTTTGTATTATTATTATTTTTTATTTTTATTATCTTTATTTTATCATTATTATTATTATTATTATTATTTATTTATTTATATATTTATTTTAAGGTAAATGAACACCTTAGCGTTTGCGTTTTGTTAACTTTATTTTTATTCATAACGTTGTAACATGTCCTCTGTAATGGACTGTAATAGTGTTAAATCCATGTGAAGTTTACAATCTAAAACTTTTTATTTTATTTTTATGACCAGCATTTCTGACAAGCTTCTACAGTCCCCTCAAAAAGTCTTTAGACTCCCTTTTAATTTCTTATTTATTTATTTATTTATTTATGTATCCATTTATGTATTTATGTTAGGGCTGTCAAACGATTAATTTTCTTGATCGCAACTAATCTCAGAAATTTCATAGTTAATCGCGATTAATCATGATTTATTTTGCATGTTTAAAATTGATATCTTGCAGTAAGACCGTTCGAATCTAAAGTTAAACTCACAATGCAAAGTATTTCTCACCATTTTTTTTATTTCAAAAAAGTGCAGAGAAAGGAAAAAGTAACAATGAACCAGTAATAGTGCTTATTTTGAGAAACTGTAAATAAATGAACACACAAAAAAGTCAGAAAAAGTGCCATGTAGACCCAGTTGTCTATACTTCAGATAAGTATAACCATAAATAACCAATAAATAAAATAAAATAAAATAACAATACAAAGCACTTCATAACTTAAAATATGGTGGTACTGAAACTCTGCTTGACACAGGGTGCATTTTACTTTAGTTTTGTCGATTTGTCCGTCTGGATGTTTTTTATATTCAAACAAACCATTCAGAGGTCCAGAAAACCGCTGCTTGTCCATTACACAAAGTTGGCTAAACTGAAGACAACAGCGTGTCCTTCCTTGCCAATGCCGACGACTCGATTGAAGCCCGCTCGAGCTGCCTACGGATGCGTAGAAGGAACAAAATACTAGCAAACTCAAAATAGCGCGTTTAACCGGCAATGAGTTTAATTAATACAACCAAATGAGCTGCATATGGATGGTAGAATTGCGGAAAATGCTGGCAAACTCTGATCGCGATTAAAAAAATTGTTCGCGATCATAACTTACATTAATCTAATCGCGATTAACGCGTTAATATTCCCAGCCCTAATTTATGTATTTATCTATTTATTTATTTAATCATTTATTTAATCATAGTGCAGCCACAAACTAGAGTCTATCTCAAAACACTTAAAAGACAGACAGTCCACTATAAAGGACACAGTCTCAGGAGGATATTATGAATTGAATTGTGCCTTATGGTCACTATTATTTCCTTTCCAAAGTATATATATGTGTCAGTCCCCAAACGTTAAAGCTTTTTCTCATGTTCAGTTGTAGGAACAGTTCCAAAAGTTTGCGTTCATTTTGTGAGCCGTTGTCACTCTAAAACTCTCCAAAAAAAAGCAGGTTCAAAACAGGTCCAAACCAGGCCTACATCAGATTTAAAGCAGGTCTAAACTGAGCCTTTTTCTTGTGTTCAGTTGTACGAGTAGGTCTGAAAGTGTGTGTGCATTTGTATTCTCCTCAGTGAGCTGCTGTCACTCTCTCTCTGCTCTGTGTAAACCCTGAGAGTGTGATTGATGATGGCGTAGCATTTACCACACATCAGGTTTGGTTTGTGAAAGAGTTCAAAACAAGAGACATGACGCGTCTGTATTCTCCTCTCATTGTTTATGTTTAGACCAGGGGACAGTTCAGAGACGGGGCCAATAATGATCTGATTAAAAACAGTTCTGCATTTCATTTGTCAAAGAGCAGATCACTGGCAAAGAGCTTTTGAATTTGACGTAATTTAAAGACGTATTTTGATGTAATTTGAAGCTATTTAACATTCTCATCTTGCCCAAGGACACAACAGCTCTGTGCACCTTTGTATAGGAAACACTATTTGAATGAACTCTTACTCCTTTATCCTTGTCTTTTTAATACAAACATGTCTAATAATAACTGAACAATAATGAGGCAACAATAATTCAGCTTCTAAGCAGCTCCAGTGTTTATTTAAAACATCACTTTTCACCATCTCTTTCACTCTTTTGAAGGTGTATTTGAGGGATCCTGTATTGAAGACGTCACTATTACAGTATGGCATTAAGCTTTTTTTTATTTTATTTTTATTTTTAATTTTCTTAAGGTAGCCCAGTGTAAAACGTAATTACAAATAATAATATTAATAATAATAACTTTATCCAAATATGTTTTCATCTCTCTCTCTATATATATATATATCTTTTTTCTATATTTTTATTATCATATTAATTTAACACTTTTAATATTATTGGTTTAAATTAAATTATTTAACATATACCATATTATTTTTTGTTATCATATTCATTTAGCAGTTTTATATTATTATTTTTTTTATTTCATTAATTTTAATTACTTTATATAAAAGAAAGAACACACACACACATATCAAAAATAAGCAATAATCATAATAACAATATCATTACTATCACCATCACTTTATCATTATTTTCCTTCTTGTTAGTCTCATCAACCATATAGCACAATGGTAATAACGATATTACCAACACATAAACTATACATAACCCCTTTCATCTCAAAAACATTGCACGACTCCGCCCATCCCTTTCTTTCTCTGCTGCCGAAACTCTCATTCATGCATTCATCACCTCTCGAATCGACTACTGCAATAGCCTTTTCTATGGTCTACCCTCCAAAACTCTCAACAAACTCCAATTCATTCAAAACTCTGCTGCCTGACTCCTCACCCACACCCGCTCCTGAGACCACATCACTCCTGTCCTACAAAACCTCCACTGGCTCCCCATCCCTCAGTGCATCCAATTCAAAGTCCTCCTCATGACCCAGAAAGCCCTCCATAACCTGGCCCCATCATACCTCTCTGACCTCCTGCACCGCCACACCCCATCCCGCTCCCTCCGTTCTTCAGACGCCAACCTCCTGTCCCGCCCCTACAGGACCAAGCTCCAAACCTGGGGTGACAGAGCCTTCTCCATTGCTGCCCCCACCCTCTGGAACTCACTCCCACAACCTATCCATGACTGCTCTGACCTCCCCACCTTTAAAAAACTGCTCCAGACTCACCTTTTTAAAACTGCTTTTAATGGTTCTTAATGCTTAATGTTTTTCTGGTTGTTTATTGTTTTGTTACTTGTTTTATTACTGATTTTACCTTCTGTACAGCGTCTTTGAGTGTCTTGAAAAGCGCTTTATAAATAAAATGTATTATTATTATTATTATTACAATTGTCATTAATCAATTACTATTAATAACAAGTATTGCTATTACCATCATTATTATTATCATTAATAACAATGATAGCAATATCACTACCGCTACTGATAATAACAATGTCATTTAACAATGACATTTCATGGAAAAGAGTGATTGAGTTGACATTGGAAAAAAAAAGTGCTCTAGTGGCAGTAGACTTACTATTTGGCATTATTTGAGACTTATGTCTTGCATTTTTTCTTCAGTTAAATTTTCTTCCATTTTCCCCAAATTGATTGTCCCAATTGTCCTAGACCTTTAATTTTAAATGTGATTTGTTCCATTTCTTTAATCTTCTTAATCAGATTTTTCCATTTGTCTATAGTTGGGCTGTTTGTTTGTAACCAGTGATTAGTAATTACTTTCAGAGTGCTTGTCCTCAATATCTTGAACAGGTATTTGCCTACTTTATCTGAAATTTCATTTGGTATCATTCCCAAGAGTATTACTGTTGTGTCTATTGTACCATCTAGTTCATTTTGTTGCATATATTTCTCAGAATTTTTTTTAAAGTGGGCATGACCAGAAGATATGGGAATAATTTGCTGAACTTTCCCCACAATTCAGGCACATTGATGATACTGATTTTTGATATTTACTTTGTTGACCCAGAAATGGAGAAGCGATGGATGGATGGATGGACTTTGTTGAATTGGTGTTATGAAAGATCTCATTTGACATTTCCACACAAATTCTCTCCAGAATTGAGAGGCTGTAGTTTTGTGTGCTGTTACCTTTCCCCATTCTCTTTGTGACAGCGTTACTCCCAGTTCTTCTTGCCACTGAACTTTTTCTTTTAATTCGACAAGTACCTTGTTATGTCGTAGAATTTGACAGAGCACTGAAACCTGTTTTTTAGACTTCAAACATTTATGGGTCCTGGTCCACCATTGTAGTAAGGGGTTCAATCAGTCATTGTTTTATTATGTACACCTATACTTTTCTCTATGTAACTTCTGACTTGCAGATACCTAAAAAGGTGAGAATGTGGGAATCCATGTTTTCTTTGTATTTGTTCAAAAGAAATTATTCCTTTTTTTTTAAATCTATAAATTGTGCAAATGTTTTTAAAGGTCCCATGGCATGAAATTTTCACTTTCTGAGGTTTTTGAACATTAATGTGAGCTGCGAATGTGCTAGGCAATGCGAAATGCGTTTTTTTATTTGCCTGGAGGCACGTCCGAGTGTTTCTAGGCTCGGAAGTCCTTTATCTGAGCCTCTGGACCTTTGAACAGCAGTGGTTTCATTTTATTTTCTGTGGAAATGTGTTTATTTTTCAATGGAACGCTTCAAATCTCTCCCCCCGTGCAAAAACAAGGAAATGGATCAGAGAGCGCTCAGAGCAGAGAGCGGAGCGTTTGGCCATGCCCCCACCCTCTACTATTGGCCAGCTCTTTTCTCCTCATTTGCATTCAAGCAACAACGCCCATTATGGAGTGTTCAGAGTGAGAAAAATTACTCTTTCTCAGCTTATCTCTGTTTCTCATGCACTGAGTGTTGATTTTGAAGAAGGATTCATTTACAGTATTAGGGAACCATTAAGAAGCCATATAAAAGCATCAAGAAGTACCATGTCATGGGATCTTTAAGCCCATCTGATGCCACATTTTAAAGGTACTGTCAGTCTGGTTTAGATGAAAAATCTGGATCCTGTGAGGAAAATAGCTTTGTTATGAAATACGTCAAAGGTCGCTGATGTTCTGTTCTTGTGTTATCAATCAATAGTTACCAATAGATTGAGGTTTACGACAACTATGGCTGATTTATGCTGATTCAGTGCTAAACCTAGAAGACGTGGTCTTTTAAACTGGACTTTGCCTGTGTTTTATTATCATGTTATGTACCACGTTTGCATAAGTTCATTACCTAAGGGTTACCTAAGGAGTTAATGGTTAACTACTCTGTAGGTTAAATTTAGCTCAGTTCTGTACCAAGACAGGAGACGACAATGGGAGGCGACAGAGATGCTCGAATGCTGTACTGATCATACCTGTGTATCCTCTGCTGTTCAACATTAAAGTGCCTGCATTTTTCCTACGAGGTCTTGAGAATTTATTCCACAATTTGGTGACCCGCGACGTGAAAGAACTATGCAGAAGGACCAGGCCGTCGTCTCCCCAAAGGCCCCTTTGAGAAACAACGCATCCAGAAGCGCTTCACAAAAACGGTATGGCAGTGCCTTTTTCAAAGAATATCTGTCACATTGGCCAAAACCAAAATTATATGTGATGTTTTGTGAGGGACCTTTGTAATAAATTAAGTGGTAATTTTAAAACAATATAAAATCAGTAATTAAAAAGTCCGTGTTTGTACGCCAACACGTGAGAAAAGAAGGAGCGTAGAATCAAAATAATAGTGAGCGTTTAAGCTTTAAATTTGATAAAGCGTGATTAAAAACAAAGTTATTAATTAAGTTCCGTGTTTATTGCTTTGCACGAAGAGAGAAAAAAAGCGGATTTTGTAAGAAAAACACTTTTGTGGTTAAACTTTACACAAAAAGAAAAAACAAAAACTCCTAATTTGAGTTTACAAAAAAAGGAATTCCAAAAGTAACATTATTGGTGTTTTTGATTGCCTTAAGCTCTCAAGACACCCAAGATGCAGAAGTAAGAGTTCGAAGAACATGACGTCACTTGCTTCTGTAGAATTGGCCGAAGGCCAATTGTCCAACTAAACGCAACTGATACGAATTGACAGACACTCGTAGCATACTCAATCTTATAGGGGATGCGCAATTTTGTTTGCGACGAAATTAATAATACTTTGGTACAGGAAACTGATGTGACCGAAATTAAATTGAGTTGTACCTGGAAAAACCGACCTAAATTACAAGCAGGTTGCCTTTTTATGACTCTCCCGTCTGGTAGTACTGTTACGAGAGCGTCATCAAAAGTTTGTGAAAAAGAAATACACTTGAAACTAAAAGTTGAGCTTGTAAAGGAGATTACAGAAAAGCTGAAAATATAACAAAAAGTCTGTGTTCGGCTAATTCCACCAAAATTACGTAGATACTGAAAAATTAAAAGAAGAGTATGACACATTTAGAATTACCTGGGAGATTTGTTTCTTGGTGTCGATTTAAAGAGGAAGACAGTATAAATAAATTGTTCAAATTGATGGCACTTTGTAAATGGTTTAAATTATTAAGAAGCACTTGTTTGAGCAAACATGAGATGGAGAGATGTTTAGAGTTTTGATTTGAGTTAAATATTGGCTATGGTGGTTCATGTAAAGTCTTGTTGAAAGCTTTAATTATAAATAAAATGTGATAGAAGAATGTTGAAAGATAAGAATTATGGCATTTATTGGAGAGATGTTTGTGGAAATTCTGGTTGTGTGAGTGTCATGATCTAACAGATGATACTTGGATCAAATAATTCTGCATTTATTGAGTAATTTAAAATTGCATGTTCTTAAAATTCGGAATAAATCTCTGAAATTGTTGCATGTCCTGGAATATTTGGAGAATAACCTAAAACGGGAGATTTTTCTATTTACTGAAAATTGTCTTGTTTTGGCGAATCTCAAGTAAAAGTCTTGCATTGTGTAATTTACTTAAACCAATAAATTCTAAATTTAATACAATTATAAATATTTTAAATTCAGCTCTCAAAGATTTGCTAGTTTAATCAATTTCATGGGAATAATACATTTTGTTATGGGTGTTTCTCTATTTGCCTGCGGTCTCTCTGAGTGTGTGTGTGTGTGAGTGTATGAGCGGCAGCGAGCAGAGAGGTCAAGAGGTCACAGGGAAAGATATGTCAGCCGTAATTTAGCTCTATTAATGTTGTTGTTCTTGTTAATGTTGTAAGAGTTGAGAAAAAGGAATTAGAAAAATTAGGGACAAGGATAGAATAGTGTTAATCTGTATTTTGAGTGTTATGTGGGAATTAAAGAAAGCGCTTTGTTGCTTCAGGCTCGGAGCGCCTCTGGTCTGTATGTTTGCTCAGTACGAGTTGGACTAGTTTGAGTTTAAAGGAGCAGTGTGAGAATTACTCTTTGCACGGTGCCATCAATGAACGAAATAATAAATAAATAAGAAACAGTTTAAGCTATTGAGACAGCATTGCAATTATTAAAGTAAATATTTTATCGGCAATCAGGTCCTAAAACAATTGAGGAGGTAGATATATTTTAAAATTTAACACAAATAATTGGAGTATAGAGGTTTAAATTGCTAAAGTTATTTTTAATTTATTACAGTTCATTTTTTCGGGTACAATTCAAAAATATAAAAGGTTGTATCACCTGTCACATTAAAGGAGGTACTGGATAAACTAATTGCTTTTATAAATAACTTAAGATTGGGAGTTTTTTTGTTTTATCTAAATTAAATATTAATAAAATAATTATTCTCAAAATTCTACGTTTACTCCTACGCTACTTTTCTCTCATTTTGTTGCAGAAGCTTAAACTTAATAGCTGCAATTCGGACCGTCCCGCAGACAACAAAATGTGACGGACACATATTCTAATTGAGGCAAAAAAAACTGTGCGTAAATCAGGTGATTAAAATTTTAAATTAAATATTTTAAACTAATTATAACCCGAAGTTATAATTATCTAAGTCAAATTTCTTCTCCCTTCTAGAGAACTGTCTATAGAACGGAGAAGCCCCCAAGAATTAAATTTTTTAGAGCCCAAAGGTAGAATCAAAAGTACACAGTACTCAAAATAGCGATACATTCACTAAAAAGCCATAAACTGGACGTTGTGCCCAAAATTTGTATAATAAATAAATAATTCAACTTTAAAAAACAAATTACCACAAAATGTCCTCACACTTTATCATGGTTGGCCAGTTGACAGAATATTGGTTGAATAAAGCACTCCAGGATGAAGCGGACCCCAAACAAGCCCGAGCAAATCAAAAGTCCTGAAAGTCCTATAAGATACCAAAGAACTGTCTTCTATCTTGGTCCTAAAGAAAACCGGAAAAGAAGTGATAATAAAGGAAGATTCCGTGCTAACTCATAGACAATTCAGAGACTCTTGTTGTGACACCGAAGATGAAAAAGGGTCTGCTGAGAGAAGAGGAAGGTCACACAGAAGAAGCAGAAGGGCATGGGATGAGGACACTGACAGAGAGATTTCTCTACTTGATAACATGTACAAGTTACCAAGACCATACCATCCCTTACCCTACACCAGCGGCAAGCTGAGAAGCCCCGATACTAAAGCTGCTACATTCTCGAAGCCCTCCCAATCTGGAGAAGACTCATTCTCCAAGGCAACATACAAAGTACTGACAGGAGTTTATACTCCCAGCCAGCGGAAGGAACGAGGGCCAAAAGCAAGTGTGTATCCAGTGAGAACAGATGGTCAAACTGTGGTCTATCAGCCATTTTCAATCAAAGACTGGAGTGCTTTGATGTTGACACTTCCAAGACTTACTAAAGGTGGCTGACCATGGCTAAGAGCTCTTTTTAAACAAACCGCAGGAGACCAACTTTGCTGGGGTGATATTCAGGCTGCTCTGACCAAAGCTGCTGACGAAACCGTTGCCAGAAACATCAGGAGAGCCATCGAAAGGAGCTTGAGACATGCACTGTGTGATCAAGAAGGCGTATACAACTATCGTGATGTGTTGGAGAGAGAACTCAGTCAACGCTATCCTTCTGTCGTGACTAAAGAATTGTTGTCAATGCAAATGAAAGACAACGAAGACTACTACAGTTACAAACAACGTGCTACCAATCTATACCATGATGCCACAGGAGAGCGGATCGATGCCAGAGCAGGAATGTCAATCATCTATCGCTCAGCTCTGGTGAAAGGTATGCCAAAAGCAGTGAAAGACGCTTTGGACGATGTGATGGGCATATACACTAAATCTGATGATGAGTTCGATGCACACTGCAGCCATCAAATAAACAAGTACCGGAGGAGTAAAAAAGAGGCTGAGGAGAAGAAGCAAGAGCTGGAACTGGCCACTATGAAACTCCAACTGCAGAAATACCAAAATGAACTCAAAGAAGAACAAGCAGCAGGAATTTAAGAAACCATCAATGGACTACTGGAACCAGGATGAAGCTGCCTATGCAGAACCGGATGCTGAAACCGACGAACAGCTTGATGACCCCATCCGACCCTTCGTCGCTGAGGCTCCAGAAGGGGAGGAAAAAGGGAGGAGATCGAGGAGATAGAGAAGAAAATGGACAGTATAGGCCATATTATGATAATTTGTTAAATTTACAATGTGTAATCTTGACTACGCTGATTATATTATTCTTTGTTGTTATAGTATGGGGACATTCTACTGACTGAGACTGATCTCGGACGGCTGGCAAACAACACGACAACCACAACGACCACTCACGGCACGACCAACTCAGCCAACTATATGGGTAAGACACAAGGAGCACTAAAAAGGGCAAAAAGAGAACTTCCTAAAATTTCCAGAATTGAAAAATATTGCTATGAAGGCCAAACATGTAATGTTTTATTCGACGTATGTGAAATATTGGACTGTATGTCAAACATACCCGCTATAGATCATGTTTTTAATACCCAAATTGTTTGTAAAGACACTTGTCTGACCAGAGTTAATAATTATGAGGACCACAGGGTCACAAACAATGTCAGAGCAATTTCTAGTACGGACGATCATCATAATACAGACCAAGGTGATTTTAGAACTGATCAACAGCAGAGAATTAACCTAACAAAGATCAGGAAAGATGAGGCATCTTATCAAACAGATCTAAAGCATTGCAGAGGGAGTAAATCCCCTACTCAGCGATGCAACTATCAATTCAAAATCCAGAAGTTAGTGACTTAGGAATATATGCTATAGGTTTTCAGTGCTCAAAAATCACTACTGTTTCATGTAATCGGAGAATCAATTTAAATTTTGAAGGCTATATCCACATAACCATATTAGTAACTAATAAGATTGCTCCAGTGAATGAAATAAATTCTTTGACTGAAGCAATAAAAATAGAGACAGTATTGGAAATGACAGAAAACACTTTAAACATACTAAAATGAGTTAAAATGAGTACATTATACGGTCCATACTCTGACCATAGAAGATTGTATTGTATGTTCGGCTGCCAGACCACAACTAACTACTGCATCCATACCATATTCCAATAACAAGGACTTGACGAGTATACTTAAGCTCTTCATTAGAAAATCATTTGAATGGACTGATGAGTGTTATCAACTCCATGACAAGTTACCGGTTGTAACTTTAAAGGACATACCCACTATTTGGAAAATGGGAACTGCAATGTATACATGTTTTCTCAGAGATATGATCACAAACGCAGACATAAGGACTGACAACAGAGTTGACATTGAGGGTTTTATTAATAATTTTTGTAATCAGACTTTTACTTCTGACAATTATGACAATTTTTGCACTTTTGATTAACCAATCCATTTCATGAGCAGATATTTGGTGGTTATGTGCAGACTTCCGTCTATATGCAATACTATCTCCAACATGGTGAGGTGTGTGTGTGCCAATTATGCTAATTATCCCATTCACTATAGGTCCTACAGATTCATTGAATTTAAAACCGACTCAAGTTCTATATAAAACGGGACCAGACCATGTCCATAAGAGGTCCTTGTCCTCACAGCTTAAAGAAACTCTGGTGTACTTGAATATGCCTGGACAAGTTGGTTTCATAAAATGTTTGGCCCATGGGCTGCGACAATTGTCTCCATTATCACTACCATAGTGACTGCAATTGCTATTTTAATTGTAATTGGCTGTTGCGTTGTCCTTTGCCTCAGAGGTTTAATAGAGTAATTTTGACTTACTGATACATTAATCTAGTCTGATCAAAATTGAACGAATTAAGTTCTGGCTGAATAAATAAATGATCTAAATTCTAAGCCCTAAGGTGTTGCTCCTTGTGACTTATTCTGCCGTCCGAGTTTTGTACAATGATTTACATGATGTATTGACATAAAGACATTGAGGTGTGTTATGCTCTATGAATGCTAAGGTTAAAAGGTTATATTGGGATGATTAATTTTATTTGTAGAGGGAGCATCTTGCCACTCTACTATGTAAGTGTGATCACATGTGTTTATGTGATCAAAGGAGGGAACTGTGAGGAAAATAGCTTTGTTATGAAATACGTCAAAGGTCGCTGATGTTCTGTTCTTGTGTTATCAATCAATAGTTACCAATAGATTGAGGTTTACGACAACTATGGCTGATTTATGCTGATTCAGTGCTAAACCTAGAAGACGTGGTCTTTTAAACTGGACTTTGCCTGTGTTTTATTATCATGTTATGTACCACGTTTGCATAAGTTCATTACCTAAGGGTTACCTAAGGAGTTAATGGTTAACTACTCTGTAGGTTAAATTTAGCTCAGTTCTGTACCAAGACAGGAGACGACAATGGGAGGCGACAGAGATGCTCGAATGCTGTACTGATCATACCTGTGTATCCTCTGCTGTTCAACATTAAAGTGCCTGCATTTTTCCTACGAGGTCTTGAGAATTTATTCCACAATCCCCACATATTTCTCTCACTATAGACAGTTAATTCTCCAATTTACAATTTTTACATACTGTCATCCATACTTAATAAGTATATTTCTGCTTTCCTAACTTCCAAAAGTGGCAAACTAAACCTTTGCCCGTATCTTGACTTTGTATCATTCAGAAGTCTAGGATATTTAAAAGGGAATCTCTACCATTATTTTACCACATAGCCATTTTTGCACAAATGAAGTGTGATCTGCAACTATCCAACGGTGGTGCCAACAGCTACTCGACGTGAGACATCAGGTCCCCTTGTTGATCAGTTTTCGAATGCTTTTATTTATTTATTTATTTATTTATTTCAGGGACAGTGCACATTAATAAACATTTGCATGTAAATATGCCAGAATTAACCCGAGGGCTATTTTTCATCTGTAGTCCCTGGACAGGTGTAAAGTGTCAACCTGCAGAAAGTAAAATACAATAGAATAAAAACAGGGTTATTATTATTATACGCTCTAAAATCATTCTTACATACAGTCGCATACAGCTCCATGCAATACAGTCATAAAGCCACATTCAGGCACATACATCAGGCACATAGGGCGGCAGTAGCTCAGTTCGTAGAGTGTTTGTCCACTGATCCAAAGTTTGGCGGTTCAAATCCCGCTCTTGACATAAGAAACATCAGTGGTTGAGCGGTCAGATCCACTGACCCACAGGTTGGTTGGTACGATTCCTGCTCCCACAGATGAATACTGCCGTTGTGTCCTTGGGCAAGACACTTAACCCTCCTCACCCCCAGTGTCTGCGTAAACTGGTGTGTGAAAGCGCTTTGGGTGCCTTGAAGGTGGAAAAGCGCTATATAAAGATGTGACCATTTACCATGCATTCATTTTCAGCCACAAACACCATGTACCGTTGTAGACAGACACATTCAAACTCATAAAAAAAGTCACACAACAGTAACACACAAGAGGCAGGATGGCGACAGGGGCATCGGGAGGTGGATGTTAGTGGTGACAGGACTGATTCTCAAGTAACCATTTCTTTAACTGGAATTTAAATGAGCTGTAAGTGGGGAGGCTTCTAATTGTGGTGGGGGTGGTGTTCCAGTCATGGGCAGATTGCACAGAGAAGGTGGTTTGGCCAAAGAGACTTTTTCTGAGGGGGATGATACAGTCCCCTCTCGATGCCCCTCTGGTTCTGCTGTGTTCAGAGGTTCTGATGTGAAGAAACTGTGTGAGTGGAGGAGATGACAAGCCATGAATGATTTTATATATGAGACACAGATGAGCATATTTGACCATGTTTTCCCAGTTAAGTAGATTGTGTTTTTGCAGGATTGGACAGTGGTGATAAGAGTGGGGTTTCCGGTCGAGAGTTTTGATGGTGCGTTTATAAAGAGTGGATGAGTTTTAAAGCTGTGGAGGTTGAGTGAGACCAGACAGTTAGACAGTAAGTGATATGGGAAAGTATCATGGAATGCATGAACATTTTGGCTGACTGTGTGGACATTTGAAGTCAAATGTGTCAAAAGTTGCTGAGATTGAATTTGATGATTGATACTGACCATTTTTATGTGGGATTTGAAAGTGAGTTTTGAATCAAGGGTGACACCGAGGTATTTGTATTCTGGAACCACCTGGAGCTGTTCACCGCACACATGGACATCAGAATCTATGGAGGAGCTGTTATGAGATTTGGTGAAGAACAATGCGACTGTTTTGAATGTGTTTAGCTGTAGACATGAGTGATGTGAACCAGGGCCTGTGTGAGTTTAACAGATATGGTGGAGATGTAGAGAATTGCATCATCGGCATACATCTAGACGGAGACATTTGGACAAGCAGATGGGAGGTCATTGATGTATAGTGGGAATAATAACGGACCAAGAATTGAACCTTGTGGGACACCAGTGGAGAACTAAGGGCGGAGAATAGATGTGATTGAATTCTAACATACTGGGAGCGGTCTGTTAAATAAGCCTGAATCCATTTTACAGTATTGGCAGAGAAATTGAAGTGTTGTAACTTATTAAGCAAGATGTTGTGATTAACTGTGTCAAATGCTTTTCTCAGATCCAGAAAAAAACAGCGCCAACGACCCTGCCCTTGTCCAGTGACTGACGAATATTTTCTGTAAAGAAGCAAGTGGCGGTTTCAGTTGAGTGGTTGGTTCGAAATCCATTCTGCATTGGGTGTAGGGTAAATGGGGTGGTGTTAAGGTGGTTCACAATCTGTTCAACAAGTAGTTTCTCAGCAACTTTGGACATTATGGGAAGTATATTTATTGGACTGTAGTTGGCTAATGAGTGAGGGTCACTATTTTTGAATATTGGGACGACAATGGCACAATTCCACCTGCTTGGAAATACTCCCTGTGAGATAGACTGGTTGATTATCCGTGTTATGGGTTGTAAGAGTGATGTGCTGAGTTCCTTTAGCATTATTGGCGGCACAGTGGCTGAGTGGGTAGCACTCATGCTTCACAGCAAGAAGGTTCCGGGTTCGATCCCCGGGTCGCCCAGGCCTTTCTGTGTGTGTTCTGTGTGGAGTTTGCATGTTCTCCCCGTGTCTGGGTGGGTTTCCTCCGGGCACTCCAGTTTCCCCCACCAACCCAAAACATGCACCATAGGTACCTCCAGCTTCGGTTCTGACCAAGCCGAAGCAAGAAGATCATGGAGATGGTCCCCGGGCGCAGTAATGTGCTGCTCACTGCTCCTGATAACAGGATGGGTTAAATGCAGAACTGGAATTTCCCCACTGTGGGACTAATAAAGGCATAGCTTTCTTTCTTCTTTCTTTCTTTCTTCTTATTGAGTCCATACCGTAGATATCTTTGCATATAGATGATTTAAGTGAATTAATAGTCCGGAGCACCTCATAATAAGAGACATAAGACTGAGTACTGGCGCACATGAATCTACTGAAAAGGTATTTGTACATTCAGGGGAGAAATGTTTTGTGATGCTAGCCACAAAGTCAATAAAATAATGGTAAAGACTTTTGCCACTTCTGCTGGACTACTTATAAGGTTCTGATCAATTTTTCTTTCAACTCTTTTCTGTGTTTTTGGGCGATCACCAATCTTTTTTTTTTTTAAGTTTGGTTCCATATTATTTTACAGTTTCCATTTGCCTTTTCAATTATTGTCATAAAGAAATCAGCTTTTGCTTTAATGAAGGACCTCATCACTTTATTTCTCAGCATTGTGAAATGACCCCTGTCATGTGAGGACTTGCTTTTATTTGCAATCTTTAAAGCACTATCTCTTTCTTTCATTTAGTTTAACTTTATTCTTTCTCTGCTTATACCTAATTTTCTGTGAGAATTCTTTTATCATTTTTTCCCAATGATATATATGTATGATATAAGATTTTCACACTCCTGTTCACAATCTTCCATAGTTATTAGGTTGTCCCGACAAACTTCATTAACTTTATTTAGAAAATTCTGATATTTGTTTTTAGGAACGCCCACAAATTCCTCAGTATTACTTACACTAATGAGCTTTTTGCAAATTTTTCTATTTAACAGGATGAGGTTGTGGTCAGATATACCTGATATTAAGTGACTTAACGTGGAAGTCAGCACGCTTGATTCTTTTATTTTTTTTAAGTCATTTTAGATTAATGTTACAATTTAAAGTCACCACATTATAACAATATATATTACGGCCTGACCCATATCAGTTGCCCAGTATTATTGGCCGATATAGAGACATATCTGTATCGGCCTAAAATTTAGCCGACATGGGCTGATAGTCCACGTGGGCATGTTATACCTCCTTATGAAGCTTAGAATATCTATATTATGTTCATTTAATCCAATTTACAAACAGATAAATGTCCTAATATGTGGCACCACAGAGTAATTTGTCTGTGACACCGTACTGCCCCTGAATGCACCCCCAGAGTCACGTCACGTCACTCACATGCATTTGTTTACACCAGTGCACAACACTGAGGCGCTGGCTTTTCTTGTGTTTGATCTAAGATATTAACTATAAGTAAAAGTTAAGTAAAGTTTAGACCAGCAACAAAACTACTTCTGTTTTTATCAAAGTGCAAATGTGGAGAAGAGAGGACTGTCGCATAGACAGAGGACATGCAGCTGCTGTCAACATGCTGAATTACCATATATTCTTTTTATGGACAATCGGTTTGAGTCAGGATTAAAAAGACACTTGTGACTTGTGATATGAGAGGTGCCTGTGTGAGTGGTGAGTGTTGCAAATGTGTCCATTTTGGAGCTACTTTTTGTTCTTTCTCATTGGTTGGAGCTTAGCTGTTTTAACCCACTACACATAAACAGTTTTCTCTTATATTTGCCTACTGTAAAGTGACTATTGAGGTTATACAGGGTGTCCATAAAGCCTCTTTACATTTTAAACAATTTATTACAAAGGCAGTTGTTGAGATACTGTTGAACTAGATTTATTTTATTTGAATAAGTGTTTATTAAAGTTTTTTTCACTTCATTTAATAGACCTCTATATGGGCACCATTAGTTGCACGAAGCGCATCAAGACAGTACTCAATTTCTTGCCATGTTCACTGTAGGATAGTCTCATTAATGGTGGCAATGGCTTCACAAATCCTTTGCTTCAAGTCAGCAATGTCCCGTACCTTTTTTTGATACACGATATCCTTTACATAACCCCATAAAAAGAAGTCCAAAGGAGTGACATCAGATGAACGCGGTGGCCATGGAATTGGCCCATCCCTACCAATCCATCGGTCTGGAAATGTTTGATTGAGGAAGTACGATCATGCAGTCCCCAATGTGGTGGTGCACCATCTTGCTGGAAAACGATGGTTGGTTGTAAGTCAATCAGTTGTGGTGCCACATATTCGGTCAGAAGGTCGAGGTAAACATCTGCAGATATTGTTGCCTCGTGGAAGAAAAATGGACCAATTATTCGATCGCACATGATTTGATTGCAAATTTGAATATGAATAAAAACTTTAAAGATCCCATGACATGGTACTTCTTGGTGCTTTTATATGGCTCCTTAATGGTTCCCTAATACTATAAATGAATCCTTCTTCAAAATCAACACTCAGTGCATGAGAAACAGAGATAAGATGAGAAAGAGTAATTTTTCTCTCTCTGAACACTCCATTATGGGCGTTGTTGCTTGAATGCAAATGAGGAGGAAAAGAGCTGGCATATAGTAGAGGGTGGGGGCGTGGCCAAACTCTCCGCTCTTGGCTCTGAGCTCTCAGCTGATCAATTTCCGTGTTTTTGCACGGGGGAGAGGTTTGAAGCGTTCCATTGAAAAATAAACACATTTCCACAGAAAATAAAATTAAACCACTGCTGTTCAAAGGTCCAGAGGCTCAGATAAAGGACTTCCGAGCCTAGAAACACTCGGACGTGCCTCCAGGCAAATAAAAAAACGCATTTCACATTGCCTAGCGCATTCGCAGTCCAAACTCTCTGGGCGTGATTTACAGAGACGCTGAGTTCAGACAGACGGGGGTGGAACTGCATTTGCATTTCTTTTTTCGATCTGACGTCAATAAGGTGCCTTGTTCAAAATCGCCCGTTTGAGCTCCGATTTTTTGTAACGCAGAAAAGGATCGCAAATGCTCAGTTTAGACATTTCACAACTTTTAACCATGGGGGGGCCTAAACAGGGTAGGGGAGCTCACATTAACGTTCAAAAACCTCAGAAAGTGAAAATTTCATGCCATGGGACCTTTAATAAACACTGATTAAAATAAAACAAATCTGGTTAAGATATCTCATCAACTGCCTTTTCAATATTTTTTTTTTTATTGTAAAGGGACTTTATGGACACCCTGTATATCATAGACTGTATGCTATATACATGTTACTGGATACGTATTAATGTGCAAATGAGCTGTGAATAGAGGTGTGAATGGTCCACTTTTAACCATAATTTACGATAAGCGCTAAAGGCTAGAATGTCATGCAAAAATGCCTTTAGGCCTACCTGTATGACTGTAAAGAGGCAAAATAACAGTACATTTAGCCTAAGTAAACACATTTTGAAATCCAATAGAATCCAATAAAATCGAAGTTTTATAATCAGTTAAAGGTTTACAGTGAATTTTTATGTCACTAAATATATCGGCTGCTATATCAG
The DNA here is from genome assembly GCA_036785185.1 of Paratrypauchen microcephalus. Lineage (NCBI taxonomy): Eukaryota > Metazoa > Chordata > Actinopteri > Gobiiformes > Gobiidae > Paratrypauchen > Paratrypauchen microcephalus. The sequence continues at coordinate 1,013,379 of JAVJIX010000204.1, read as the reverse complement.
CTATCAGCGGCTCCAAAACTCCTTTTATTGGTATTATACTGTATCCAAAAAATCGATATCAGTCAGGCCCTAATATATAAAATAATAATTCATGTGCACAGTATACTGTATGTTCTTGAACATTTGGACTTGTGTTTCTTTCTATATTTGCTGCACCCCTCAGACTTTCGCAGCCCCATCAGTCTGCTCCTGTCACGTCCTTTCGTCTCTCTCCTCTGTGTTTATCTGTCCAGTTTAGCGACAGCATCACTCCTCCACTTCCTGCCCGACCTTTGACCCCAGACAGATTTGGCGCTGACAGAATCCAGGCGAAGTTGTCGTCCACATCCTCTCGCTCACTCTCTCTTTTTCTCTCTCTCTTCTTCTCTCCTTCTCTCTTTCTTTTGTGTTCAAATCTACTTGGATTTCCTGTGTTGGAATCTTTTCGCTAACACACACCCTTTGGTCACATAAACTATATTCTTACTTCTCTCCTCCCTGTAGAACTAAACAGCTCTGTACTGCCTGCATTTAATTAAAAATACTGGATTGTCCGATAATTAGGAAGTGCAAGTTAATATGCTAGTTGTTATGAGCTTTACTTTTACATCAAAATTACACTCCGGTCTCTAAAAGTCATGAAAAGTGCTTATTAACTCATGAATAATTAGGATACTCTGAATGCATTTAGGATAAGTGAGGAATAACTGTGGACCACCAACTTTTAGACATGATCTAGTTCTGTTTTTCACGTTTTTAAAAGAAAAATGAAGTGCAAACCTTTTCAATCAAAGAAATATTTTTTACTACTGTATATATATAGTTCATGTAACGTATGTGATACTAATATCCTGTTATTTAATCCCTACTGTACTGTACTATACTAATGAATCAGACCACAGCAAATATCCATAGTTTATTTTATATGTTGTTGCACTGCAGCTCTCCTCATTTTTCCTCCTTTTCAACAGACCACTTCCCCGGTCCCACGGAGAGAGATGTTCGCAGTGAGTGAGCGATCTGTTCCAGTCAAAGAAAAGCAAACTCCCTCCTCGGGTTTAAAATGGCCGTCGCCTGGTGTTGAAATGAAATGAGGCTGAACAGTGGCTTCCTGCTCTAACCTCAGCCCTGGGACTATTAATGCCACAGTCAGTTTGGAGCTGTCATTTAAGAAGAGAGGTAAGACACTTAAAGGAAAAGAGTTATTCATTTTTGGATATGCGGATTTTAACAAGCGTATTATTTATAATGAAATGTAAACGCTTTTTTTTCTCCATTTTCGAAATTTAAAATAAACAAAAACAAAGCAACAAAAAAACACTCTCACTTATTGCAATATTTTTTGGAGGCTAACAAAACTATGAATACGTTACATTTTCCTCTTAAAATGCCTTGACAAGATTTACCAAAGAATTCAGATTTAAAAGTGCTTATAGTATTTATTTCTTCATGTAGTCTGCGCTGAAACAGAGCAAAGGATCATGGTCTATGTCAGGGGTCAGCAACCTTTACCACTCAAAGAGCCGTTTGGACCCGTTTCACACAGTAAAGAAAACACTGGGAGCCTTTTGAAATTTAAAATGAAATAACACTGCATATAACGGCTTTTTTGCCTTTGTGCCATGGAATTACATTTTGAAAATGAATGAACTAAAATAAAATACATTTTAATTAAATACAATAGTCTCTCGCTATATCGTGGTTCACTTTTCGTGGCCTCGCTGTTTCGTGGATTTTTTTATTCCAATTTTTTTTTTAAAGATCCCATGACATGGTACGTCTTGATGCTTTTATATGGCTCCTTAATGGTTCCCTAATACTGTAAATGAATCCTTCTTCAAAATCAACACTCAGTGCATGAGAAACAGAGATAAGATGAGAAAGAGTAATTTTTCTCTCTCTGAACAGGCCATAATGGGCGTTGTTGCATGAATGCAAATGAGGAGAAAAGAGATGGCCTATAGTAGAGGGTGGGGGCGTGGCCAAACTCTCCGCTCTCAGCTGATCCATTTCCACGTTTTTGCGCGGAGAAGAGATTTGAAGCGTTCCATTGAAAAATAAACACATTTCCACATAAAATAAAATTAAACCACTGCTGTTCAAAGGTCCAGAGGCTCAGATAAAGGACTTCCGAGCCTAGAAACACTCGGACGTGCCTCCAGGCAAATAAAAAAACGCATTTCACATTGCCTAGCGCATTCGCGGTCCAAACTCTCTGGGCGTGATTTACAGAGACGCTGAGTAGACACAGACGGGGGTGGAACTGCATTTGCATTTCTTTTTTCGATCTGACGTCAATAAGGTGCCTTGTTCAAAATCGCCCGTTTGAGCTCTGATTTTTTCTAACGCAGAAAAGGATCGCAAATGCTCAGTTTAGACATTTCGCAACTTTTAACCATGGGTTAACAGGGTAGGGGAGCTCACATTAACGTTCAAAAACCTCAGAAAGTGAAAATTTCATGCCATGGGACCTTTAATAGTGTATCAACGCGGATTTCTACGTCCTGATTGGCTAAGGGACTGTAGACCTTTGTCGATTCTTCAGTCATTCTCCTCCGTGTCTCCTGTACAGAATGCGTTCAGTTTGCCAGATTTATATAAATGTTCGATCGCAGTGTGACTCTGAAGTGCTGTATGTTTGCAAGTTTTCTCCACGACAAAACCCGCCACAGCGAAGCGACGCCAGGACAAAGAGGCTCGGTCATAAGAACTGTGAAATACACACGAAATACACTTTGGTTTCGTTCTATAATACTGTGCTTTTTTGTTGAAAACCTACGAAAGTTTGAATGTTTAAACAAGAGATAAATGTGAGAAAACGTTAATTCCAGTCTGAGAAAAGTGTAGAATGTGTGTGGTGAGGCGTTTACAGCCTTAAAACATGGAGAATAATTGTAAAATATAAAGGTGACAACTTCGCGGATTTCGCTTATTGTGGGTTATTTTTAGAACATAACCCCCGTCATAAACGAGGGACCACTGTACTGAGCCACATCAGAGGGATCAAAGAGCCGCATGTGGCTCCGGAGCCGCGGGTTGCCGACCCCTGGTCTATGTAGTTCCCTTTGTTTGTTTTAGCTATTGCTGCATCATAACTATTAATTTAAGCAAAGAGATTTATAATTTGATATATTGTGATGGTCCACGATATTATTGTGAGACCTTTGACGATACAATATCACGATATTTCCGTTATTGTTACATCCTTATTTACAACTGGAGAGAGAATCTGGACCAGTTCTCATCCAATCTTAGTTTTAAAAAAATAAATGGTAACACTTAGGCTGCGTCCCATTACTCTGTCTTACCCCTTGTCTTCCCCTACCCTGGCGATGCCATGGGGCCAAGTTACATGCCAGATCTGTGGAGAGGCAAGCCCCAAGCCCATGATATTGAATAAATGCAAGATGGATGTGAAGATGTTTATTGCCATATCGGCACATTTAAGCTCAGCAGGAGACAAGCAGATGGTGAACACCTTTAATAAATCTTGAACAAAGAATTACTCAAGTTATTTAAGGGATTAAACAATTAATTTAGGAAAGAAGTTAGTTGATTTTAATTTAGTTAAAGGAAAATTAACGTTTTTTTTTTAACAATCTGAGCCTTCTTTCGGCAATAAAACAAGTAGTTTTACTCACCCATAGCAGTTTGGTGTCAATTGGAGCAGTATCGCAGAACTTATGTTGAGCCGTTCTGTTCTACTCATGATCCCGTATCCGCTAGCGTGAGTGCTCGGGGCATTACTTTGCGGTGTCCAAATAACACAAACTTTAGCACTTTTCAAATCACAGAAGATCGCTGTGTCAGGGTAGACTTTTAGTAGATTCCAAAACGGCCTGAAACCCGATATCGCAACAGAAAAGTAAAGTTCAGAGCGGTGTTGGCTTCTTTCGGACTAGCGGTGTTTACAAAACAGCTGAGTTCACGCATGCGCACTGTCCTCTCTGATGACGTCATCAAATGAAACTATAGCTGGATATCGGGTTTCAGGCCATTTTGGAATCCACTAAAAGTCTATCCTGACACAGCGATCTTCTGTGATTTGAAAAGTGCTAAAGTTTGTGTTATTTGGAGAGCGCAAAGTAATGCACCGAGCACTCACGCTAACAGATACGGGATCATTAGTAGAACAGAACGGCTCAACATAAGTTCTGCGATACTGCTCCAATTGACACCAAACTGCTATGGGTGAGTAAAACTACTTGTTTTATTGCCGAAAGAAGGCTCAGATTGTAAAAAAAAACATTACTTTTCCTTTAAGTTGACTCCTGAACCTGAATTCTTTGAAAACTATTTGTTCATTATGTTTTAAATCTTTCTTCATGCTTTATTAAGGCTAATTAAGATGTAGTTATGATAAAGTGTAACCAAATAAATTACATTTCATTGCAGACCTGAAAAATCACATTACAATTATTTAAGTCAACAACATTTTCCTCAGCTCACTATCACTTTTCACTGTCAGACAACAACCAGAAACTGGAAACACACAACGGAAATCCACAAATCTCATCACTTACATTAGCCAGTATTTTAAATGTCTCCAAAGACTAAATAATACTGTCTGTAAGCAAGCCTGGTCAATTGTTATTAATGGTATCAGGAAGTACGGCATCTGGTCCAATGCACTACTTGATTGCACAAAGGAAGGGCCAGACAGACTGCTCCTGTCACCACTGCAGCATTAAGCTTTGGGAAAAATAAAAATAAAATCTAAAATCTAACCACAAACTGGCACAGGAAACCCCCCAAAATCCTGCCCATGTGCAGTCCAAGTCCATGCGATAATGATCTGAATTGGCAGAGGAGCAGAATAAGAATCAGCCAGCAAAATGGAGTCGAGTATGCTAGTTTTAGAAAGGTGGCTGTTACATTTTTGGCTTTCAGTTATTACAACATTAGCCTTAGTTAAAAGTGAGCAAATACTTAATTTATAAGAAACAAAATTCCATAGTTAGGTTAGGATATTAATGAAGTACTTTATAAGCCAGAATCATTCTTAAAGGGACAGTGTGTAAGATTTTTACCCGTTAATTACTGAAATTGAAGATACCCATTCAAAAATACATTGTTTTCCAAGCCTTTTCACTTCCATCATGAAATCAAAGTATTCTTTTGGACTTAGATATAGTCACATAAAAGGGGGATCTTCCCCATGCAGAGGCAGCCATTTTGAATACGAGAGCTGCAGAAGGACATTTGGGCTCCGCCTTCGCCTTCGGCAAGGCTCGTGGTTTTGGGTAAACAACACAAGCATGCTGCCGGATCAGACGTCGTAGTGGATCTAACACGTGTTTTGGACTAAATTGTTTTACTGGGTTTTATTTGCTGGATCCTTACGGACAAATTGAGAGCAAGTTTATGGTGAAATACAGTTTGACCTGTGCAAAGCATTGTAAGGTAAGCTAACCTCGTTTTGTTGCCTGGAAGAATCCATGACTCATCGCTGTACCAGCGAGTGAGTCTGGTAACGCTTGATCCACAGAATGCGCTGCGGTTGCGCGTAGACAGACAGCTAAGTGAACCAATCAGAGATTGCGCCATCTTGATTCAAAACTGAGGCGGAACTTCCGCTGCCTAAGAGTGACTTTGCGGGCAAAGGCGGGTGCACTGACGTCACCATCTTTGAACGAATCAGAATCGCGGAGTCGGTTTGGAACCGGAGGAGCGAGAGTGGATGGAGGGTGTCCAAATGGTATCGCGGTGTATAGGAAATACAGAGATATATCATTTGGCTGGCCAGGTAACTCGTTTTGTGCTTTTCCGTATAAAAGCCCCATGTGCTCTGGGAGTGATTGTTTTGCAGGGAAATGAATTGCATAGTCAAAAAGAGGAGACTGTAAGATTTCATTTGATGTGTAGAGTGTCATGGTACATGATCGGGAATGTGTGTTTTCATGAGGAAAAAAAAAACAAAACGGTTATAACTACTGTTTTATTTATACAGTAGTTATAACCGGTTTTATAACTACTGTATAAATAAAACCGCGTTTTATTTATACAGTAGCGGCGCGCGGCTCTTGCACGCGCCCGGGTGACCCTCGAGGTCTGCCATAGCTAAAACAGAAAGTGCAATAGCACCATCCACCTATGCGCCACGAATCCTACACACTGGGGCTTTAAAGATCTTGTAATACACAATTGACTCTTGCCATGTTAGAATGTTGTTTCCTCCTCTAAAACATACCTGGAGTTGTGTTTTGTTTTCATTCACACATGTTTTAGTGTTTTCTGTTTGAGAGAAGAGCCTAAATATGCTAGATCTCTGTGTTAAGCATGTGTGAATGAAACAAAACACAACTCCAGGTGTTTTTGTGATGAGGAAACAACATTACAACAAAGATCAGAAAATAGCCTAATATGGACCCTTTAAGAAACTATTAGTTCATTATGAGTTAAATCTTTGTTCGTGCTTTATTAAGGCCAATTTAGGTGTAGTTATTAAAATGTTAGATAAAATGTACTATATATGCCCAAAATCTGTGATAAAATCAGTTAGGGAAATAATGCATAAGATCATCATCCTGTTTTAATCCTGTCAGTCTTATGTTCCTTATCTGAAAGTGCACTACTTGTATCATTCCAGAGGATAGCTTTAAATGTCTGTATTATTAATGTGTTTACATCTACAGTGCTCTACTCCACCTTGTGATGTAATGAAGCTGTAATTTTCAAGTTAACATCTACCTTTTACCTTTTTGTCCAGTATTCCTAGACCTATTTTGCCTGATGAAGGCCTAGTGCCGAAACGTTGCATGTCTTAAAGGAAAATTAACGTTTTTGTTTTACAATCTGAGCCTTCTTTCGGCAATAAAACAAGTAGTTTTACTCATCCATAGCAGTTTGGTGTCAATTGGAGCAGTATCGCAGAACTTATGTTGAGCCGTTCTGTTCTACTAATGATCCCGTATCCGTTAGCGTGAGTGCTCGGGGCACTGATTTGCGGTGTCCAAATAACACAAACTTTAGCACTTTTCAAATTACAGAAGATCGCTGTGTCAGGGTAGACTTTTAGTAGATTCCAAAACGGCCTGAAACCTGATATCGCAACAGAAAAGTAAAGTTCAGAGCGGTGTTAGCTTCTTTCGGACTAGCGGTGTTTACAAAACAGCTGAGTTCACGCATGCGCACTGTCCTCTCTGATGACGTCATCAAATGAAACTATAGCTGGATATCGGGTTTCAGGCCGTTTTGGAATCCACTAAAAGTCTACCCTGACACAGCGATCTTCTGTGATTTGAAAAGTGCTAAAGTTTGTGTTATTTGGACACCACAAAGTAATGCCCCGAGCACTCACGCTAACGGATACGGGATCATTAGTAGAACAGAACGGCTCAACATAAGTTCTGCGATACTGCTCCAATTGACACCAAACTGCTATGGGTGAGTAAAACTACTTGTTTTATTGCCGAAAGAAGGCTCAGATTGTAAAAAAAACAACGTTAATTTTCCTTTAATAAGTCTCACATTTTGCAGGTAAGACGGAGTGCGGGATTATTTTCTTCTCGTATGTTCTGGTACTGCTCCTCCAATGCACCCGTTTGAAGAAATTGAAGTGCGAAGTTCTCATTCTTGTATACCTTTTGTCCAGTAGAAATGGGGATTTCCAGGGTTGAAATCATCCAGATGATTCTAGTTAAAGTATATGGAGTTTAAAGACACAGTGGAGCACTTACTGTATACCACAGGGTATTTTCTGTTACATGGTGTTCCTTCAAGTAATACTACTCTAATCCAGTAGTATTTTTTGTGTACTTGAACAGCAATCTGAAAACAGTATATTTATTTAAATGTGGTTATATTTGTCTACACATTTGGCCGAGGATCTCATTTGGCAGAGAAGTGGCTCAAAAACTAAAGAATCGGATGTTTTGAAAAGGCGTGAAGTGAATCTCATTTCAATTTTTTTGTCTTCCACTTTTCAAACATGTCATACTTTGTCATTATTTTTCCGCAGTATATTTGTGGATACACTTTGCACAGTGCAGACTGGAGTACCTAAGGCTGCACTTGTCTGAAAGAGATAGCAGCATTACACTGATCCGGATCCATGGGTTTGTGAGGGGAACAGGAGCTGCCAGGGAGCTCATTTGGACAGACATAAAGTATAAACGACTCCAGACGACACAGTATCGCTCCATCACCATCTGCTGCGCCAAACTGAAAGCGAAAAGAGCAGTTTGGCATTTTTAAAACTACTTGTTAGTTTGGTATCTAGCTACTATTTGTGTTTATACAAATAAAATGAGTTGAAATGACTTGAATTTCAAAGTTGCTTATGACAGGCACAGTTAAGATTGCTATATTTAAGATTTTTGTAAAAACATTCACACTCTTTTTCCCAGTTTGGTCATTTTTAGGTTTAAAATGTAACTTCCTGGTTGGAAATCGTGACATCACACTAGGGAAGTCAGTACAGAAATAATAATAGTATAAACCGCTCTTGAGGGCAACAAAAGTCTGCTGCTTGCTGTTTGCATCTAATTATAACCTCCCGAAACCCACCCATTCATTTGTGTCCTTTATAGTGGACATCTTTTAAAGGAAAAGTAACGTTTTTTACAATTTGAGCCTTATTTCGGTAATAAAACAAGTTGTTTTACTCACCCATATCACTTTGGTGTCATATGGAGCATTTCCGGAGATGTTTTAGATTAGCGTTAGGCTAACGCTGTTAGCCTAGCGCGATTTATAGCCATAGCTTGGGGCATTCCCCGAGCATGTAATATGCCCAGTGCGGGCTCCAAATAACACAAACTTTAGCACTTTTCAAATCATAGAAGCTCGATGTCTTTAGTCTACGATTTCGTGTGGTCAAAAGTGGCCTGTAATCCGAGATTTAGCCATAGTTTCGAGTAGATGAGGACGCCAGTGCGCATGCGCGGAATGTGCTCTCAGCTCCCGGGACCCAAACATGGAACGCAAAGCTATAAACTATGGATAAATCTCGGATTACAGGCCACTTTTGATTCAAACGAAATCGTAGACTAAGACATTGAGCTTCTATGATTTGAAAAGTGCTAAAGTTTGTGTTATTTGGAGCCCGCACGGGGCATATTACATGCTCGGGGAATGCCCCGAGCCCGAGCTAACAGCGTTAGCCTAACGCTAATCTAAAACATCTCCGGAAATGCTCCATATGACACCAAAGTGATATGGGTGAGTAAAACAACTTGTTTTATTACCGAAATAAGGCTCAAATTGTAAAAAAACTTTACTTTTCCTTTAAGTTTTGAGATAGACTCTAGTTTGTGGCTGCACTATGATAAAAAAAACAAAAACAATAACAGATTAATTAATTAATAATATTATTAATAATAATAATAATAATATTATTATTATTAATAATAATAATAATAATAATAATAATAATAATAATAATAATGCATAAAAACAAAAATATATAAATAAAATACATACATAAGTAAATAAATAAATAATACTTAAAAATTTAAATAATACATAAAAATTTTAATTAAACATAAAAACATAATAAATAAAAATGCATAAATAAATAATAAATTAAAAAGGAGTCTAAAAACCTTTTGAGGGGACCAAAATTTTTTTTGTTAGGTTTAGGTTAGGTTAACTCAGTGCTTCTCAATTATTTTCTGCGACGCCCCCCCTAAGAAGAAGAAAACATTTTATGCCCCCCTCCCTGTGCACAACTATAAATAGTATTATTAGTCTACAAAAATGTTATTAGTACACCTCTGCATAACATTGTATCCTTTTATTAACATTTAAAACAAAAAAAGAAAGAAACTTCCAACAAAGACTGCACTCTGCACTGACTTTTTGCACTGAGGACTCAAATATTGACGTGTTTTTAACGCAGCTTTATGCACATTTGTTTACATTTTACAGAAACGAAACATAAAACTACACTGCATAAACTAAAAGCGCTTAAAAAAAAAGCTCTCTCCTTGTGCCGCTGATGCGTCAGCTTCTGTCGGACAAAAGAACACGACTCAGTGGAATATACGTGTTTTTTCTGTGACAGAGGATGTTCTGCTGATGGTGAGTCTGTTCTGTGCGTATATCGTGTATTTAAGGTTGCCGACCCCTGCCCCAGAGCGACAACGAGAGCGCCACTGCCAACTACTGTTGTTGATGTGCAATTACACTTAGTTCTAGTACAGTACGGCAAAAAAGCATGTCTCCCAGGGTCACACGCGCCCCCCCTGGCATCACACCGCACCCCCCCAGGGGGGCCCGCCCCACTATTTGAGAAGCACTGGGTTAACTTGACATGGATTTAACACTATTACAGTCCATTACAGAGGACATGTTACAAAAATATGAATAAAAATAAAATTAAATGTAAATGCTAAGATGTTCATTTACCTCCAAATAGAAAATTGAAATAATAATAATAATAATAATTTGTATACACTTTTTTTCTTCGGGTCCCAGGAGGATAAAGGATTTTATTGGGTGATAATCAGGAAGTGTATGTTGGCTTGCTAGTTGTTGTTGACTTTTCCATCACAGCAAAACTCCCCTCTGGTCTCTGAGAGTTGTGAAAAACACTCAGCTTGACATAATAAAATAAATTAATGCTAAACTAGTCAAAAAACATGTAAAACTTAATGTTACTTATTGAATACTAATGGACCTCATTTACATTTTTTAAAATTAAAAATATTCACTGAAATGTTTACTGATACTCAGATAGCAGGCCACGATCTGTTATGGCTCACAGCAGTCCAAACATGTCGAGGAGTAATTCACTAACAAAGTTTACGCCTAAAGGAAAACCAACATGACTATTGCAACAAAAAAGATACAACAAAGTCTGTAGTATACTGACTTATTTAAAGGTCCTTCTTCTTCTTCTCCTTTCGGCTTGTCCCTTTTTCAGGGGTTGCCACAGCGAATCAACTTTTTCCATCTC